>JAWQFJ010012505.1:0-25000 GCA_034096865.1 Theodoxus fluviatilis | reverse complement strand
TGAGAAAAGGTGCATGTATTGTGCCTGAGAAGCATTCTTAGTCCAAACTTAGCACTTTTTTCCTCGTCTTTGCATTACTAGTGACTTTAAAAAACAAACACTCCATTCCTGTGTGCTGTGTAATAAGCCAGGACTGACAAAATAAATAAAATGACGCAGCCACACAACAACTAAGTTTCCTTTAACTCTCACTGACGGGGGAAGACCCTGGGTGGGGGTGGCAAATCTACTTCCTAATCTAGTTCTCCCTATCTCCCATCTGAGCCCATTCACTACAGCACAGAGAACATCCTGGATGTCTGGTCTCTCCACACTGATGAAGGGCAGTGTCAACACAGGGCTTTCAGTTTCACTGTTGTGGATGTCTGGTCTCTCCACACTGATGAAGGGCAGTGTCGGCACAGGGCTTTCAGTTTCACTGTTGTGGATGTCTGGTCTCTCCACACTGATGAAGGGCAGTGTCAGCACAGGGCTTTCAGTTTCACTGAACATTGTGGATGTCTGGTCTCTCCACACTGATGAAGGGCAGTGTCAACACAGGGCTTTCAGTTTCACTGTTGTGGATGTCTGGTCTCTCCACACTGATGAAGGGCAGTGTCAGCACAGGGCTTTCAGTTTCACTGTTGTGGATGTCTGGTCTCTCCACACTGATGAAGGGCAGTGTCAGCACAGGGCTTTCAGTTTCACTGTTGTGGATGTCTGGTCTCTCCACACTGATGAAGGGCAGTGTCAACACAGGGCTTTCAGTTTTACTGTTGTGGATGTCTGGTCTCTCCACACTGATGAAGGGCAGTGTCAACACAGGGCTTTCAGTTTCACTGTTGTGGATGTCTGGTCTCTCCACACTGATGAAGGGCAGTGTCGGCACAGGGCTTTCAGTTTCACTGTTGTGGATGTCTGGTCTCTCCACACTGATGAAGGGCAGTGTCGGCACAGGGCTTTCAGTTTCACTGTTGTGGATGTCTGGTCTCTCCACACTGATGAAGGGCAGTGTCGGCACAGGGCTTTCAGTTTCACTGTTGTGGATGTCTGGTCTCTCCACACTGATGAAGGGCAGTGTCAACACAGGGCTTTCAGTTTCACTGTTGATGCCGGTTCACCATCATGGAGTTATTCCTCCTCCTTTG
This sequence comes from Theodoxus fluviatilis, assembly GCA_034096865.1. Classification (NCBI taxonomy): domain Eukaryota; kingdom Metazoa; phylum Mollusca; class Gastropoda; order Cycloneritida; family Neritidae; genus Theodoxus; species Theodoxus fluviatilis. The sequence goes on along the minus strand of JAWQFJ010012505.1, from coordinate 23,873 downwards.
TTATGAACATTGTTTGTCGAGACTGGCAGTCATAGAATAACTGAAGGACTTTTACAGCCTATCAGCTTTTGTAGGCTAGTATATAAGGCCATTAATCACAAAATCAAGTGAACTGGTTAGAATGAGAGCAGGCCAGAGTTAAATTTCTCAACATATTTAATTTATCTTATAAGAATCTCATAGGGACACAAGAGGGGTATATTGTTCCCCCCGATCCACAGGGGGTTGATAACATCATGATACAGTGTGAAATTAGACTGTGTTGAAACTTTCAACACCACAGTTCACATGTACAAGACTGTACTTAAATATACATTGCAGTCAAGTTCTGCTTTAAATGGTAACAATCAAGGTTCCTGCTTATGATGAAATAAGTCAGCATCTGTGTACTCAGTATAAATATCTTACAATGCCAGTCTCAATGATTGAATTTCATTTATCCATGGGAATAATTTTTTAACAAGCTATAATCAGTTGGGATTTTGGGGGTTTTGTTTTTTATCTCACATTATTTCCTCACTTAGTCAGGGTTGAACTGCTTGTGTTAAACAGTGGTCAAAGGCATTCTGCATGCCAACACAAAAATCAAAACTTTCAAGAATGTACAGACGAGTTGAAGTCAACACACATTTCTATTTTCTTTTTACAGTGTTGGGTTCTTTAATGTGAAAGTTTTCCAACACACTGCATGTTTTTTCCTTTCCAGATGCAGTATTGCCAAAACAAGCTATGTGATGAAATACTGATGTCAGTATGACTTGTGTGTCAAAAGTTATAAATCATAACTGAATGAATGAATGCATTGATCAATAAACTAAACGATGAAAGAATAAATGAATGGTTAGATGTATGAATGAACAAATGATATATGAATGAAAGAGTGAATAGAAGAATGAATAACTAATGAATGGATGAAAGAACAAATAATCAAAGGAATTAATGAACATGGCGCGCTCTTTGCTGCGACAGGTCGTGTGGTAATGTCTCTCGTTCTTTAAGTTTTTGTGTCAGTTTTCCCGTATTTTGTGTACTGAAAGTTTGCAGAGTGATTTGTAAGACTGCACTGGAGTGGAATGTGATGGTATTGTGTCGGTTTGAGTTGCTGTTTGACAGTTATTGAGGTTTTAGCGTGTGACTGTTGTGAATCTTTCAAAAACTTAAGTAGGTCAACCCCTAGCCGGGTCTATTGATAGATGTTAAGTTGTAGCCTACGTGTGTCTCTTGTTTAAGCGTTTTTGTGTCAGTTTTCCCTATTTTGTGTACTGAAAGTTCGCAGAGTGATTTTGTAAGACTGCACTGGAGTGGAATGTGATGGTATTGTGTCGGTTTGAGTTGCTGTTTGACAGTTATTGAGGTTTTAGCGTGTGACTGTTGTGAATCTTTCAAAAATCACTGGCTCCGACCTCCAGCCTCTCAGTGATCGCTACCCCAGTGTGGCCATGAGGAAGATGGGCAAGATTCGATCTGACGACCGCCACCCTCTGCACCAGGCATTCGCGTCATGCGAACCCACTCGTGAATCCTCACGTCGCCTGAGGTGCTGGCCTGCCAGAACAAACCGCATGAGGGATTCGTTCCTCCCGACAGCCATCCGTCTCTTCAACGAGTCTCGGTGAATGGGTAGTATGCATGAAGATTGTTGTGAGACTTGACGTGAATGTGGGACCAGGAGTGACGCGAACTGTGACTGAAGAGTGGGTGATGTGAACTGTGACTGTGAGGATGAGTGATGAGAGTTGTGACTATGTGACCAGGATTGATGTGACATATGACGGAGAGATTGGAGTAAAGTGAAGGGACTACGAGGACTTGTAGTGCTGTGAACTGTGACAGAAAGGACTATGAATGGTGTGAACTATGTCTGTAACAACAAGGAGTAACATGTGAGAGTGTGTGTGTGTGTGTGTGTGGGGGGGGGGGGGGGGGGGTGTGCATGCGTTATGCGATGATGATCGTGTATGTGTTATGTGTGCTGTGCGAGTGTGGTTGTTGATGTGCATGCAGGATGATGAACATGATGGGGGGGGGGGGGGGGGGGGGGGGGGGGGGGGGTGTTCTTGTACATGTGTTATGGATGAAGATCGGGTATGTGTTATTGCGTGACGATGATTGTTTGATGTGCATGCTTGTGTCTTTGTTCCTTCTGTGATTACTTGTTTTGGTGTAAAATGTTTCTCTATTAAATTGAATTGCCTCTGATGGACTCCATAACTTGAATGATATGATTGAGTTAATTAATGTTGAACTGTTTTTGTTTTTGTATGTATGTATTATGTTTTTGCCACCGACAAAACGAATTTCCTTGTGATCAATGAGGACAATAAAGTATCTTGTTGTTGTTGTTGTTGTTGTTGTTGTTGTTATATGAATGAATAAAATGAATGAATGGATGAATAAATGATATGTGAATTAATGCATGGATGAAAGGATGGATAAACAAAAGGACGAATGGATGTCTAGGTATATTAAATAATTCAAAATTGCATGAAAGAACAAATGAATAATGAGCACACAAAATAACAAATACAATAACAACTTAATGCAATGAATGAATGAATGAAATGAATGAATGAATGAATTAATGAATTAATGAATGAATGAATGAATGAAATAATGAATGAAATGAATGAGTGAATGAGTGAATGAATGAATGAATGAATGAATGAATGAAATGAATGAGTGAGTGAGTGAGTGAGTGAGTGAGTGAGTGAGTGAGTGAGTGAGTGAGTGAGTGAGTGAGTGAGTGAGTGAGTGAGTGAGTGAGTGAGTGTGAGTGAGTGAGTGAGTGAGTGAGTGAGTGAGTGAGTGAGTGAGTGAGTGAGTGAGTGAGTGAGTGAGTGAGTGAGTGAGTGAGTGAGTGAGTGAGTGAGTGAGTGAGTGAGTGAGTGAGTGAGTGAGTGAGTGAGTGAGTGAGTGTGAGTGAGTGAGTGAGTGAGTGAGTGAGTGAGTGAGTGAGTGAGTGAGTGAGTGAGTGAGAGTGAGTGAGTGAGTGAGTGAGTGAGTGAGTGAGTGAGTGAGTGAGTGAGTGAGTGAGTGAGTGAGTGAGTGAGTGAGTGAGTGAGTGAGTGAGTGAGTGAGTGAGTGAGTGAGTGAGTGAGTGAGTGAGTGAGTGAGTGAGTGAGTGAGTGAGTGAGTGAGTGAGTGAGTGAGTGAGTGAGTGAGTGAGTGAGTGAGTGAGTGAGTGAGTGAGTGAGTGAGTGAGTGAGTGAGTGAGTGAGTGAGTGAGTGAGTGAGTGAGTGAGTGAGTGAGTGAGTGAGTGAGTGAGTGAGTGAGTGAGTGAGTGAGTGAGTGACCAGATGTACAAACAAATGAGTGAATGAATGAATTACCTGAGCACCAGTGTGAATTCTCCAGGTGAGGTGGAATTCCGGACAAGAAAGCTACCATCTGGTTCATTCTGAAGCCTTTCGTTGGCCTCCTCTCTGTGAACATAGGCACAACAATTAATATGATTACTAGAAAGAAGAAAAAAAGAGTCTCCATCAAAACCTTGAAATCATTTGTCAATAAATGTGCTTAAAACGTAATCATCAATTAAAACAACAAACAATTACAAAACAAATTTAAAAAAATTAAACCGACTAAATTCAAGTCCAGGACAAAGGCAACCTTATGCGAATAAAGCCCATGCAAGATTCTAACAAGCAACAAGTCTATTTCCATTGATATGACAAATTAGAGTATTCAGCATCTCACAGCCTTCCTACATATGCCAGCAGTAGCTTCACCAAGAAATGCGGTGGTACAAAGTCACTGACACTGTATTCTATAATCATTTAAAGGGGGTTTCATTTCATCAATATCTATTATTAATCCACTCTCTCTCTTTCTCTCTCTCTCTCTCTCTCTCTCTCTCTCTCTCTCTCTCCCCTCCCACCACCACCACCATCATCACCACCACCACCACCACCACCACCACCAACATCACCACCACCCTTTTGTCCTTTTGTTATAACAAACACACTATCTCTCACTTCTCTCCTCACAAAGATTGTTTCAACTTTACTCGCTTGTTGAAATCACGTCTTTTTGATAGGCAGAGATATTTGAGCATGCTTTGGGGTTGGACGATGTGTGAGGTGCAGTGCTGTGGCTCTATCCCTGAGACAGGAAAAATCTGCGCTTATTTTAATATCTTGACAATGTTATACTGGCTGCAAACCAGTGTTGTTAGCTTTGGTCCAAAGTCTACGACAGGCCTAAGCAAAAAAGAAAAAGACCCCCCCAAAAAAGACAAAACTTGTTTATGAGAAAAATGACACAGCATGAGATTGAATAAATGAACTTTGAGTTGGGGAGGTAAAGTTCACACATCAGTAGGTCAATGATACTGAAAGTGAAAGATCTGGTCTGAATAGCTCGGTGAATACACAGTCACCTCATTAGACAATCAGACTGATCTGATTGTGGAGCGATCACAGCCAGGAAGTGCAGGCTAACTTTGCCATGATTCTGAGCTAGCCTGATTGTATCGATGTTGCAGTCTGATGGAAATACAAGGCCAAAACCTTTTGCCTGTAACGATGTAGATCCTCATAAGCCTTACAATGCTTAGAGCCTTGCTTACAATTTGATTTATGCTGGTATTTTCCTCTACTTCATCAACAACATTTGTTAAAATAGAAATTTAGAATGAAGAATTTAAAGATCTAAGGCTGTAATACATGTCTGACAATTGTAATGGTGTTAGCAGCAGTTTTAACCCAGCAATACTTTTGGGGGGTCTATTGCCTCGCTTTAAAAAATCCATCAAGCAATCTATTAATGAAACTATTAAAGCTTAAACAGTGTCAATATCAAAACACATTAAGCTTTCGCTTTCTAAGTTCTCTGGCTCACAGCAAGGCATATGTCACGTTCTGCATGTGACAGTTTTTCGACAAATGCATTTTCTTTTAGTCAGCATTTCTTGGGGTCCGGGTTTCCACGCAGAGAAGTTGGAAATAGTGCTGTACATGAGTTGAATTCATTGTTATTTCTAAAAAGATGACATGCTTGCAAGGTACAGTTACTGGAATGATTAATGAAGCCCTGTAGAGGGTAAGTGCAGTTGTCAGAGTCGTTTTGTTTTATGTTCGCGTATGATGTTTGTTATTTGCAAAACGCAAATGGTGATTTTTCTTCTTTTAGGTTCCAGTCGTGAGCTGGGGTCTGGTGGCGGATGGGGTGATGGATGTGATGTGGGGCGGTTTTATTCTGTGTGGCGTATTTGAGAGCTTGGGCTCTGTGTGGCGTATTTGAGAGCTTGGGCTCTGCGTGGCGTATTTGAGAGCTATGGGCTCTGTGTGGCGGATTTGAGAGCTTGGGCTCTGTGTGGCGTATTTGAGAGCTTGGGCTCTGTGTGGCGTATTTGAGAGCTTGGGCTCTGCGTGGCGTATTTGAGAGCTATGGGCTCTGTGTGGCGGATTTGAGAGCTATGGTCTCTGTGTGGTGTATTTGAGAGCTATGAGCTCTGCGTAGCGGATTTGAGAGATATGGGCTCTGTGTGGCGGACGTGGCTGTGGGAGAGCTTGGGTTCGGTATGTATATAATGTAAACGTATGTAAATAAACTATAATTCAGTGAGGATTGTTTTGTCAAATGTTACTTCGTTAAAACGGCAACCCCAATCATGAGGGAGGCTGTGACAGCTTACAATTCTAAGAGTCCCTTGCAACAAGTTCACCACATGTACTGATGTAGTGCTTGTAGTGCACCGCAGGGGATTTGCAGAGGCTGACCCTGGCAAACAGCCATGCCCTGAATTCTAAGCCAACATATGTCAAACCAGTCATAAACCATGGATCTGGTGTTGTCAAAATGCTGTGACCCAGACGACCTGCAACTGGAAACATTTAGTGCCATCAGAACATATGGCACAGTTTAGGCACATATAGTCTTGAATTTTGAAATGCACTTATACCAATACATTCAATGACAAAAGGAACATGGTTATTATCAAATTACACTACAAGTAATGTGTTGAGTGGGCATTTCGATATGTAAAATATCTGACGAACGTCAAATGTAAGATGAGTGTTCGGTTACAAGTCATTTGTTAAAACATCCAACATTCTACATTGTGTTGAATGTGCAACTCTAAAATACACACACCACACCACACCACATCACACCACACCACACCACACCACGCCACAACACACCACACCATATCTTACAGCATATCTCATGACATTACATCATATCATGCCATACCATATATCACATCATACTACACCCTACAGTATTGCACAACACCATATCATACCATATCATACCACAAAACGCATCACGCCACACCATACTACATTGCACTATATTACTTTGCATATTATGCCACATCACACAACCCATACCACACCACAAACCACATAACACCATTTCACACAACACTGCACACCACAAACCATATAACAACACTTCACACAACACACCACAAACCACATACCACCATACAATAACATACCATGCCACTAAACCCCTCACACAATTTTCTAACATCAAACAAATCAACATCATTACACCATACCACACAACACCATAGCATGCTGTACACGTACACCAGTCATACCACATGTCATTCTACACTATACTGTAAAGCTTCACACCAAACCCATCATATTATGTCACATCACACAACACTACAAACTCACACACACACACACACACACACACACATTCACACATACACACGTTCACACACACACACACACACACACACACACACACAAACTACACCATATCACATTAAACTACACCAAACCACACCACAGTGCTCTATGCTATAAGATGTATACAATAAGGCCTCACATGCCACACTACACTTAACCAGCCTAGCTACCTGGTGAGGTCAGGCCAGTACACCACACTACACCATACACCATATAACATCACATCACTATATCACCCAGCCAGCCTAGCTACCTGGTGAGGTCAGGCCAGTACACCACACTACACCATACACCATATAACATCACATCACTATATCACCCAGCCAGCCTAGCTACTTGGTGAGGTCAGGCCAGTACACCACACTACACCATACACCATATAACATCACATCACTATATCACCCAGCCAGCCTAGCTACTTGGTGAGGTCAGGCCAGTACACCACACTACACCATACACCATATAACATCACATCACTATATCACCCAGCCAGCCTAGCTACTTGGTGAGGTCAGGCCAGTACACCACACTACACCATACACCATATCACATCACATCACTATATCACCCAGCCAGCCTAGCTACTTGGTGAGGTCAGGCCAGTACACCACACTACAGCATACACCATATAACATCACTATATCACCCAGCCAGCCTAGCTACCTGGTGAGGTCAGGCCAGTACACCACACTACACCATACACCATATAACATCACTATATCACCCAGCCAGCCTAGCTACCTGGTGAGGTCAGGCCAGTACACCACACTACACCATACACCATATAACATCACATCACTATATCACCCAGCCAGCCTAGCTACCTGGTGAGGTCAGGCCAGTACACCACACTACACCATACACCATATAACATCACATCACTATATCACCCAGCCAGCCTAGCTACCTGGTGAGACCAGGCCAGTACACCACACTACACCATACACCATATAACATCACATCACTATATCACCCAGCCAGCCTAGCTACCTGGTGAGATCAGGCCAGTACACCACACTACACCAAACACCATATAACATCACATCACTATATCACCCAGCCAGCCTAGCTACTTGGTGAGGTCAGGCCAGTACACCACACTACACCATACACCATATAACATCACTATATCACCCAGCCAGCCTAGCTACCTGGTGAGGTCAGGCCAGTACCAGTCCACACCATTCAGGGAAGGATCGCTATCGCAGCTGTGATGGCCTGGCAACATTTGGTTGACATCCTCGTAGCGAGGACCTGCATGCTGCTGCCGCTGAAGGCAAAAAGGAAACAAATATGTCAAAAAGTCATCCAAGTTTTCATCAAATAGGTGTGGGCGTGTATTTCTCACTCACTCACTCACTCACTCACTCACTCACTCACTCACTCACTCACTCACTCACTCACTCACTCACTCACTCACTCACTCACTCACTCACTCACTCACTCACTCACTCACTCACTCACTCACTCACTCACTCACTCACTCACTCACTCACTCACTCACTCACTCACTCACTCACTCACTCACTCACTCACTCACTCACTCACTCACTCACTCACTCACTCACTCACTCATTTACTCATTCTCTCACTCTTTCACTCATTCATTTTCACTCTCTCACTCACTCACTCAATACTCTGAGCTCCTGATTAGGCACCCGCAGAGCTCCTCCACCCAGGCCTGGGTTGGGCTAGCCATGGACATTCATGCCAGGTCTTCCCCTTCTGAAGCATTTTCTATTCCACTGCATGCAGCCCAGTGCAGAGAGGTCTTCTCATTCGCCTCCCAGTTGGAATCCATGTTAATGAGACACATGGGTGCCAGATGGGACCCTTGCTAATGAAATACAAGGGTCCCACATGGAAGCCATGTTAATGAAATGTAAGTGTCCCAGGTGTGACCCTTGTTAATGAGATGTAAGGGTCCCAGATGGAACTCATGTTAATGAGATGTAAAGGTCCCAGGTGGGGCCATGTTAATGAGATGTAAGGGTCATAGGTGGGGTCACGTTAATGAGCAGTAAGGGTCCCAGGTGGGGTCATGTTCATGAGATGTAAGGGTCCCAGGTCCCAGGCAACTCCTTTCCACTTCTTGGATGATGATGTTGATCCCCTCTGCTCCCAGAACTCTTTGTGTGTGTATTTCTGCATACTGTTATTTTTTGACACAGCTCCATTGCCTCAAACTGTTTCAACTAATAGAATGATCATGTCCAACACCACCTCTCTCTGTCCCTTACTGATATCCCACAATTATCTGCTGTCAGCCAAGCCCCAGCTGCTCCCTCTCATGTTCTCTATCTCAGGCTCACAGTTCTCAGTGAAGGACTGATGAAATGACACTGTGATCAGGGGGTAAAGTATACAGTGGTTTGAGGTCCAGACGTGGGTGATGAGTCACTGTATAATTCCACACCTTTATCTTTACCTTCCAAATTTAGCAGTCAAGTGCCTGTGTTTGTTGTGGGGGGCCAGTAAAGGATCGATCTAATGGCACTGTCATCAGGGGGGGGGGGGGGGGGAGGGGGGGGGGTGGAGGTTGGGGGGGGGGTGTGGGAGGGAGGTAAAATGGAAATTAAACTGTAAGACCTGATAAAAGTATCACTATATATTTCACATGATTATGCCAAATAACTGCAGTTTTGCTCTGCTGCTAAATGGATCCACTTAGGGGAGGCAAAAAGAGGTCAGCTTATCAGAGCAACACATTATCTGCAGTAATGATAAGTCAAACTTTTCAAAGGGTCAAGTTATCTAAGGTATATATATATATATATAAGTTGAGCTTTCATTCAGTAAGTCCTCTCATCCGGTATTCAGGATAAAATGAAAACTCATTCTTGTTAAATTTTATCTTTGAGAGGTTGCACTCTCATTAAACATACTTGTTTGCTGACTAACACAAGCATTATGTCACAACGTTGGATGTGCTTCACCGAGAGCTGCTGCACTGTCATGATCAACACTGACAGAGACTTAACTGAATGGTCGGCAACCTGATTCAAAAAGTACATCACAAATGCACCTGAGCTGTGGATAAGTTCAGCATGAACCCTCTAAGGTCTGCCTCAGCTGCCCGTGGTGCCAGGAGACTAATCACACTGGCCAGTGATCTCAGCTGCCCGTGGTGCCAGGAGACTAATCACACTGGCCAGTGATCTCAGCTGCCCGTGGTGCCAGGAGACTAATCACACTGGCCAATGATCTCAGCTGCCCCTGGTGCCAGGAGACTAATCACACTGGCCAGTGATCTCAGCTTGACTTTCAAGTCTGAGTGAACTTTCTCGGTGACCTGCTTCCATGCTGGCTTGATCTCTAAATCAACTTGCTGGGTCACATATGTTCCAGTAAAAAAATTCTTATTCCCCTGGCCACAGTAGTGACAGCCAGATGAGGTAGAGTGGAGTCTTGGGAGATGTTGGTTCATTTTTTCCTGTGGTCCTGAGACTCTGACATGCTTTTTTAATGTCACTCTGAAGACCATCTGTGGACTCTGCTAGAAAGGAGTCCAGTTATCAGTACATACAGCTTATCAGAGGTCGAGTTAGGCACTTAAATATTATATATTTTGATAAAGAGCAGTGCTGCACACACACACACACACACACACACACACACACACACACACACACACACATACACATGCATGCATGCACATGTTCACACACTCACACAAACACACGCATACATGTGCCCAAACACGCAGAGCGAGTCAACATCAATTCATAAGCAACAATTGTTCCTGAGCAACCACAAGCAGCAGTGAGAATAAATGACTGTGGTTTCTGGTCTTTCAGACGAAAGTGGTTCCCCACGTAAAACCACTGGTTGCAAAGTCATTAGAGCTTGTTTTAAGTTCGAGTAAGTCAAGTCTCGATTTTCCGAGTTATTTCCTTTCGCGTAGGGAGTTGCGGTGGGTCTATTAATACTCTCAATCCATGGGGGGTCCCGGGCGCGAAGTAGTGGTCGTCAGAAAGACATTAGCGATGCATTCTGAAGAATATTATGGATAATTTTAAATCAACAGCGCAAGGAAAACCCATGTTCCAATCTACACACGAGCATATACGCGGAAGCCGGTGTTGGACTCGTCGAAGATGAAAAGAATAACAAAAGAGGACTTCTGTCCAACTTCAACTGAGCTTGAACTGAAGGTTTATGTTCATACCTGCTTTCGGAGTTAGGAAGCTCCTTCGTCAGACGAGTGACGATCGAGACAACCAGGGGGGAACAGTATATAAAATAGCCGTGGCTAATTTTGTCTCTCTGTTTTTCATCTACACACGAGCAGTGTGCGTCAGTCTTGCACGACAATGTCAGGCCAAATGTGCATGGAAGACAATCTCTTGCATATCTGGCATAGTTGTTTATGTGTGGTGTCAGGTCGCTCCCCTTCGCGGTCTCAACGAAGCACCACTTGATGCATAAAACAAATAAAAGAAACGGTACTCACCCGAGACATTCTGCTGATTCGGGAAACACAGCGTGCGGGAATTACATCACGCCGTCTTCCGTGCGAAGTGTCCCGGAGAAGCTAGGGAGTTTGTCTCCGTGAGCAACGTCTACATTCCTTGCGAAATATCATATGTCATTGGATTCCTACCCGGAAGCGTCCACCACTGCACCAGCGAGTCCTTGGTCGCTCCGCCCTGAAAGCTGGCCACGTGACTCTTTTATATCGTTATCCAGGGTACGTTTCCATCCAAAGGACGACACAAACTTAATGCAAGCGTTTCAATGATAACGTCAAGCCCGTCTGCCGATGCTACGCAGAATGTCAACACTCAGCCACGTTCGAAACATGACCTCATAATAATTCAGACCAAGGGAAGGTAACTCTAGCGGCTTATATATCGAGTGCTCTGCTCCTGCCTGTACTCACATTACTGGTGACTTCCTCAGAGTTGGCTATGCAGGAAGTCAAGGCGAGGACGTTTTTTTCGCCGAGTCGAATATCAGGCGTTTCTCTTGTGTACTGTTGAAAAATGTATGCAAGTATGACGCGTTTTTGCAGTCCCTGAAGGAGCGCATGCCGGATTTGATGTGTGAGTCCAAAACGACACTGGTAATTGGTGCAGAGATACCATTGAAATGAAACAAAACAGTGTATTTTAACATTTTGAAGATTATTTTTACATATTGACTAACTTCAACCTATTTACTGTCACTTGCTCACAGCCTTAAAATTCCACATTTGTGAAAAAGTTAATTCATTACCTACTTCAGTTGCATAATTAATTGATTTATGACTCCGCTAATTAAATGTTCATAATTTTTTTAAAGTATTTCTCATTCTTGTTTGCGTGGTAAGATCATTCAAATACGAGAATAAAGCTTGGAAAATTCTGCATCTTCTTTTTCAATACTCCAAAGTGCATCTACAGTGAGCTCTGGTTGGCTGTTGTTTGCATCAAAGCGATGTTGGTTAAAACATTCTGTTGCACAAAATGGTTTGCAGAATTTCAAACTTTGGAGGCCGATTTCTCAAAACTGTGATTGCGGTAGTTTGTTTTACTGTTACAAAGATATTTCCAAATCAATTTCTCTAATTAACACAGAATTGTGCATGGCTGGTCTCTGCATGTCTACCTACATTCCCAACCTCTGACTTGACTCCAGGAACTACACAGAATTTTCACTATCAATACATCTTGGAAAGAAAGATACAATAAAATTGGCTTTTTAGAATTGAAAATATTTTAAAGAGGTTTAGGTTATTAAAAAAATACCTTCTAAAGACAACATAGCAAAATTTGATGAAATCGAAATACATTATTTTGTTTACTGAAATAAAACTCCTAACAGTTTCCTAACCTCATTATGCTTATTTCTTATGAATAAATGTATGCGTGTTTGTCCGTAAGGCAGTTTTCTACATTGTACGTATAAGCAGCAAATTTGATATCTATGGTGTTGACAAGGGAAGACGTCATACTCGGGAACCACCCATACGACACTATTTGCAGCGATAATGTTACAGGTGCTCGCACCGTCCGATATCTCGCTATCGGACCGTTAATTTCTGGGGGACGATTTTCATGCGACCATTGTTCTAAACTGCAGATGGGCTCGTGAGTTGCCTCATCATCAAGATTTCTTCAAACATTTTGGGCGCGTTTGTTTGGCCCAAAATCTCGAGAGAATCGCGAGGGCTAGGCGTTTCCTACGTTCCTCGCTCATAAGGACGCACTCGCCGTGAAGGCGGGAAGCCGAGGGAGGTCCGGAGCTCCCTCAATTGGAGCGTTCTATGAAGTGGAAAAACTTATGTGATATCTGAATTGTCAGTTATTTCGTCTATCGGCAACTTCTTCACCGACTCTAGCGCCAGGACGCAGCCATATTGTTCCGCATTGCGAGATGGTTGGCCGTTTTTCTAGCTGTAGGAGCGTCTCATTCGCCCTCGACTAGCCATTCAGGGAGAATCGCGAGATTTGTGGCCAAACAAACGCGCCCCTTGTCAGATTTCCCCTCACATTACGTAATCAGAATAGGGTCCCTCGTGTCTATTTTTATACAACCTTATAGCTATCGGAAGCCTATCACGGCTATTGGAGGGCTTGTCGGGTATATATATTTTCATAAACCCAGATTTTTCCTGTCCCAGGGATAGAACCACGGCACTGCGCTTCGCACATCGTCCAACCCCAAAGTATGCTCGCCTATCTCCGCCTGTCAAAAGAAATGGTTTCAACAAGCGAGTAGAAGCTAAAGGGCTGACCGTGTACTCAAGCAAGAGGGGAGAGCACTGGGGGGTGGGCTGCCAGGAACTGGTGTATATTGTAGATAAGAGCGAAGGGAAGGGAAGTTCCTGTGAGTACCTATTGTGTTTGCATTGGCACGTCGTTGACGTTGAACTAAAGCTCATACAAAGGGGAAGGTGCATCGTAGATGTTCACCAAGTATCATTCACACACAGACAGAATTACACGCATGGACAGTAAAGAACGGGGTGCCTGGTTCGGTAGAAATATTAACTGAAAAGAAAAAGGTGTGGACAGTAACCGACAATTGTATTCTTTCTTTAGCCAAAGTGACCCTGAAAAGGGCTGTTTAAAGGCAAGCGTGAGACGATGGGGGTAGAGCCTCCGGCCCCGGGATGGAGAGTTAAGTGTCACAAGGCGTGGCAGCTCCGTCTCCATGGCAGCGGCGAGGTTCTGTCGCAGCTGGCAAGTGCACGCAGTGGTGTCTGCATGGACAGATTTACGATACAGGGTTGCTGCCCTACTTTCGTAATCAAAGACATTTTTAGCGTAATGAAGCAAAAATTCATTTGTTTACATTTGCCAGACCAGTGCGGGAACATAGGCCTACGCGTGATTTTTCAGTGTTGCCGTTAGTTTTATTGCAAAAGTTTAGGTGTCGTACTTATCATCAAGAAGTATTCTTCGGATTTACAAATTAATATTATAAGTTAATGAGCTTTCATCGGAGAGCGAACAGCGCAGCTATTGTAAAATAGTGGCTCACCGGAAGTGATGTTCCCGCGAATCACGACCTCTCTCGCAATTCGGCGAAGCTGGCTGTCTCTTAGATAGTGCCTCCATCCATCCATCCATCCATCCATCCATCCATCCATCCATCCATCCATCCATCCATCCATCCATCCATCCATCCATCCATCCATCCATCCATTCATCCATCCATCCATCCAACTATCCATTTATCATTCACTTGTTCATTTACTCACATATTATTTTATTCATATATTAATTCAGTCACATATAATCTATTTGTTCATTTATTTATCGCATAAAATTATTTTACCAGCAAAATAGATGGTTTCAGCAGCAAATAGGAAGGAGAGAGCAGCGAATGTGAAGCAGCAAATTGGATGAATTCAACAGCAGAATAGATGAATTGAACAGCCAAGCAGATTTATTTAACAGTAAAAAAGATGAAAAATCCAGCAAAATGATAACAGCAAAAAGGATGAAAAAAACAGCAAAACGGACACAAATCAGCAAAATCGTAATACAAATTGAAGAAAAAGTTCATACAGAAAATGGACAAAAACATGAAATCACATTCACTCTATTTGAAAAAATTCAACACACACACACACACACACACACACACACACACACACACACACACACCACCTTGCACCACCACCAAAAAAAAGGAATGTGAGAGGATGCCCATGCAGAGCGCCCTAGCAAGTACACCAGACAGTCGGATGCAGAGAATGCCCATGCAGAGCGCTAGCAGCAAGTACACCAGACCTACTGACGTATGAGAGCTGGTTTTGCCAGCCTAGGTCGTCCCCTCTTTCGCTTCTCTCCCAGGGGGACGGTCTTTGCCTGTGCTGGTGGTTCAGAAATGGACAGCCGGATTTCCATGCCAAGTGAGTGTTTACATATGTTGGACTTCATGTAGACAGGGCAATTGCAGTCAATTCTGTTGTCCTCCACGGTCAGACTCCAAACCGAGTTCCTGCTCTCCTTGTAGTGGTCAAACGATTCCCAAGAGGCTTTCTGGAACTGGTCTTGCTGAATCCTGACAGCTGTCTTCAGGTCCATGTTCTGAAGCGACTCCGAGGCCGCGAACACTTTCTGGTTCCTCTTGATGGACTTTGCGTTTGAAGATGCCCACTGATAGGCAGCCGTCCAGCAGGCCAAGGTTCTGTCTGGTTCTTGGGCCACTGGGATATGACCACGCTGAGCGCTGTCTCTCTCCCTGGACCAGTTCAGGACAGTGTCTCTTTCAGCAAGGGTTAGGAATCTGGACAAGTCAAGCCTCTCACGAAATGTGTTCTGATGTTTGATGGTCTGGTTTATTGCCTCCAGTCCATTGTTTGTGGAAGGAATTCCCGGGGCGTAGCCTTCGTACCAGGTGTCATTGCGGTCGATCCATGACCCCTTGAAAGCTCAGGTGAATAAGACCCAGATACAACTCTGATTACAGTTCATATGTAGTCATGTTTGTTGAATTCATGTAATGTGCTGCTATGATCATCTATTGTGCTGCTGTGACCATCAATTCTGCTGTCAGTTGTATTTTCTTGATGGTAAAGTATCTAATTTGCAGTTTAAATATCATCTCAGCTGTTCAAACAGCAAATCTGCTGGTTAACCATCTTTTTTGCTGCTAAAATATCCAATTTGCTGCTAAGTATATTTTTTGCTGCCAAAAATATTTATCGCAGCTAATTTGCTGTTGAAACCTATCTTTTTTGCTGCTGATCCATCTTTTTTGCTGCTGGTCCATCTAATTTGCTGGTCCATTAAATCCCAGCCTTTATTATGTATTCGTTTATTTATGTTATAATTTATTCATTCGTTCATTTATCTATCTATCTATCTATTTATCTGTCTGTCTGTCTGTCTGTCTGTCTGTGTATCTGTCTGTCTGTCTGTCTGTCTGTCTGTCTGTCTGTCTGTCTGTCTGTCTGTGTGTCTGTATGTGTATCTGTGTCTGTCTGTCTGTGTGTCTGTCTGTCTGTCTGTCTGTCTGTCTGTCTATGGACAAGGGGTTAGGGAATGGAGGGAGTGGGTGCAATATAGTGGGGGTGGTGGTGGTTGGAGAAGGGAAGTGTACGTGTCCATGTGTGTGTCCGTGCGTCCTTGTGTGTGTGTGGGTGCGCGCGTCCTTTTGTGTGTGTGTGTGTGTGTGTGTGTGTCCTTGTGTGTGCGTTTTTGTGTGTGCATGTGACCGTCCTTGTGTGTGCGTGTGTCCGTCCTTGTGTGTGCGTGTGTCCGTCCTTGTGTGTGCGTGTGTCCGTCTTTGTGTGTTTGCGTATGTGTATGTGTCCGTGTGTGCTTCCTTGTGTGTGCGTGTGTGTGTCCGTGTGTATGTGTATCCTTGTGGGTGTGTGGGTGTGTATGTGTGTGCGTCCCCCCCAACCAAAAAGGAACCCCCCCCCACAACTCAATTGGTCCGGCCCTGGATGCCTGCTTAAAAAGGGCCCCATTCCATCTGGGTGAGCTCAGACCCCATTCCATCTGGGTTACTGAGCGCTTGTATCAGCTGCGAATAAAGATTGGAAAATCGTCCTCGCCCCTGCGTCTCACTTGACATACGACGTACCACTGTCTTGAACAGTGGGGAAACCAGGCCGAACGAAAGATCCGCAACATATAGCCTACACAGGCTGATAGGCCGTAAAACTCAATCACTCATCCATCCATCCATCCATCCATCCATCCATCCATCCATCCATCCATCCATCCATCCATCCATCCATCCATCCAACAGGAGAGTCTTGAGATGAAACTTAAAACAGTCTCGATTTTCCGTCTGTTCACATTGAGTTGTTGGGAAAGTCGTTTACCTACAAAGCCACTGCGACTTGGAACTCTCCACCATTATCTGTTTAAAATGTCAACTCAGTTAAGAAATTGGAGAAAAACAACAACGTAAAGCACTATCTTAGGATTATGCTGTCTTTATTCCTTCGCATATGATGTGTGTGTGTGTGTGTGTGTGTGTGTGTGTGTGTGTGTGGAGAGAGAGAGAGAGAGAGAGAGAGAGAGAGAGAGAGAGAGAGAGAGAGAGATTTCCAATGGGCCACTGGAGGATGTACTGCACGTACAAGTGAACCGTCTTTAATGAATGAATGAATTGCCACAAGGAAGACACGTGCTCATAAGGAGGTACTATGGGGAGATCGGCCGGAGACGCGTAGTTGCCACTTCCGGACGGGTCAAGCGAACGTCATAACGCTGAAATGGTCGTTGTCCCCAACATTTCCGGACAGAGTACTCCGAGTACTCTGTCCACTCGGACAGAGTACTCGGTGTTTGAAATCTAGGCATTTGAACGAGAACGAGACCGCCGAGTGAAGAACATGTCGCAATATATCACATGGTCATCGGTATGTCACGTGACTGTAAGGACGAGATTTCAAACACCGAGTACTCTGTCCGGAAATGTTGGGGACAACGACCATTTCAGCCGTAATAACTAACGGCGCTGAATTTTGAAAGCGAACATTTCGCATTGCTCCAATGTGATTGGGACCACACAATAGTAGTGAAGACCTGTGGTATTGTGATTCTACAGTATCGAAAGTCTATGAAATAATCACCGACAAGTTTCGTTATTCATCGCACTTCGATTGTCCACGCTTCGACTTTTTTTCCCACAGATGTGAGCTTTAAAGGGCTCAATAGCATGGCATATTCACATTCCAAAGGGCACACAGTATACAAGAACCCATAGTTGTAATTAGCCCTGATTGTTCAATGGTTTTTGACAGTGATTTGTACACAGGTTGCAAATCTGGCAAAGGAATTATTTGCGCGGTAATACAGTAGACGTATTGGAAGAAGAAGAAGAAGTTATGGTAGACAGGATTTTCTCATTCAGGATCTTCTTGCAAAGAAGAAAGCAATGGAATACCCCCATTTCTGTGCCAAGGCCAGCAGTTTTCTGCTTCCCAAATAGTACTTACTCAGGATATTGCCAGACTGGAAGTACATGTGGAAAGGGCTATTTGGAGGATGGAGCACAATATACTACATGCACTGTTTACAATTGTTGGAGGGGGAAAAACCTTAGCAGTGAGAGATTGTCATCCTATTCTGTCTTTAAAGCATGTTTGCCCAAGAACGATATCCAATTTTTCTTATCATTAAACTGTCTAGAGATGTAAATCTTCCCCCAAGAAGGTTATTTTGTTGGATTGTTAGTTCGCTATTCTGTGTGCAAAATAACTTTAAAAGCTCAATACAGCTGTTGCTATTTGGTGGAAGGTGAAGGTTTCACCCAAGGAACAATCAGTAACATTTTGGAGTTTATCCCTTATCTAGTTTTTAAAAAAAATAAATATAGCTGAATTCCGTCCTCTCCAGAACCGTTGGACTGGAGGAGACGGGCGAGCTGGTGGAAGCCATCAACGCTTGGAGGTGGAAGAGCCAAACTGAGGAGGAACCAAACGGAGAAGACATATGGAAGCAGAAAGCTTGGGATACTATCTCGTCCAAGGGAACACTGGAGGACCTACTTGCTCGGTCAAACCAGGTCTCAGCCGCGCGCATCCGAGCGGCAGCCCGAGCGGAAAGTGGAAGCTGGATCCACGCCATCCCAATCCCGGCCCTGGGGCTCAATCTGGACCGCGAGACCATCAGAATAGCCGTCGCTCAGAGGGCAGGGGCGCCAGTCTGCGAACCCCGCCAATGCAGATGTGGAAGATCTATGGACGCCCTTGGACATCACGCCCTCTCCTGTCGAGCAAGCGCTGGCCGTTTCCCACGCCACTCTGCTTTGAATGACGTGGTGAGACGTGCCCTTCAGAGCGCTGGAATACCATCTGTCCTGGAACCAACCAGGCTCGACAGAGGCGACGGCAAGCGACCAGATGGGATGACCATCTTCCCCTTCTCCAACGGCCGAAGCTTGGTCTGGGATGTGACGTGCGTGGACTCTTTCGCCCCCAGTAACATCATTTCCAGCGCCCTGCAACCGTCATCTGCAGCAGAGGCAGCGGAAAGGGCGAAGAGGACGAAATACCACATCCTGGCCGAACGACACCGCTTCGAGCCCCTCGCCTTCGAGACCACCGGAGTCTTTGGTCCTTCAACACTCAAGACCATCGAGGATATTGGACGAAGACTGAAGGGGGAGATGGGCGAGCCACGGGAGACCATGTGGCTCAAACAGAGAATCGGGATGGCTATCCTCCGAGGCAATGCCTTCTGTGTCCTTGCCTCATCCAGGTCCCGAGATGAACAATAATTCAAAATGCCATTTATACACTAACCCATACATGAAGAAGGATAAACCTTCCCAATATCGCGAAAAGTACATGTCTAAACACTTGAAACGCTTGGCTCGAGCAGTCAAGTGAAAGTTGACATTTTACAGCATTCTTTCGTCGCTTACTCACTCCAGTGAGTTCAAGGGGAGGTAAATCTTCTCCGCCGCAATTTATGTTGACGCTAAGAAAGTGTTTTCTTTACCACAGACATCGTTTATGCACGTTTAAGGCAAGACACGGATCAAAAAGTTGGGAAAATTTCATATCTGGACGTTTTTGAGATAACATCAGTTTTGAGTAGTTCAAACACTCGCAAATGCCCCCACGTGCTTTTTTCAACCTCTCATTCGAAAATTAGTTGAATAAAACGGCTTTTAAAAACATCACTCCTCGTAAAAAACGTTAAAAACGTCATTGATGCATCGTATTTTATGACTTTTGGAAAATTTGTAACTTTCGATCTATTCTACGAAGAGGTTCACGCCTGGTACCATTGGAAAGCTCGTCTTTTCGATCAAGCACAGCAAGGGAAATCACTCCGCCAACTATAGTGGTCTATTTTTAGTTGATGATTTCAAACAGCGTACACAGGGTTGTTTGGAAACTCACTAGCCAATCATTGAGCTTAGAGAGGGAATTCCACTTGTTTCAACCAATCAGAGACTCCGAAGCGAGGATTCCCTGGCCCACAATGCATCGTAAACATGGCTGCCGCTTCAACGCTAATTCTCTCAGTTAGTTTATGTTTCGCACCAAAACGAATAAATTCGACTTCAATCAAACAATCAGAGAATGCCCATGAGTGAATAAACTCAACATTATGCCGCGACCGAAAAATAGTGGGCGAAGAGAGCAGCTTGCGGCTGCACGCACCTCGAAAATACTTCGCGGTCAAGGTCGAAAGTCTAGTTCTACTTCGTCAACGCCTGGGTTGACAGTGCCATCGCGATCGCTGCCTCCTCGTCCCTCCATCTCAACTGCCTCGATTCCGGAAGAAACTTCCAACACATTGGCATCAAGGAGGAAGATATAGATGATGCAGGCAAAAGCGAAGCAGCTGATTGAAACCAATCAAAAGTGGGTCAACGTGCACTTAGATCAGCTGAGTGAACTGATGAACGATGTTCTTTGCCCGAACTGTTTTCTGTCTGGTCTCACCATCAGAATACTATACGATGAAAACAATGGCTTAGCCAGCAAACTTTGCTTGAAATGTGGAGCCTGTAATGCCTGAAGAATGAAGAAAGCTAATGTGGCAGCCTATGTTCAGGCATAGCAACAGCGCCTACACTATGTGGCTTCATGCCTTCAACTCAAGGCATCAGAAGGGGAGGCTTCAGGAGGAAGAAGGAGGAGAAACCTATGGTGCTGGAATGGCAGACTGACTTGTTGTTGACTCATTCACATCATGTGTCTCCCTGAAGTTGCCTTTATTGGCCTTGGCATTTCCTGTGTAGTAGTAGGGCTGATCCTTTCCTCTTGAGCATGAACTTTTCCATCCCTGCATTTTTTTGTACTGGGGACTGACTCACTGCACAAAAACACTAAAAACTGGAAACTGTAAGTTCAGTTTCATTTTTTAGCATGTGTAGTCCTGCTGGATGAATGTATGAATAAATGAAACAAGTTTTTGCCATGATGGATAGTTTTAGTAGGACTTATGCATGACTAAAAGTTGTTTTTGCCATTTTCTCAAAATGTGTTTTTTTCATAGAGTTCAAATCAATTAATTACTAAAACTCATCACAGGATGATGATGATGACTTGTAATTTTGCAGGTTTGTTACATGTATAATAATTTATAAACTGACAGACATTTTTTGCTGTGAACTGATTATTTGGCCAGATATGAATTTTTTTCTTTGATGTTGAACCTACTTTATCTGCAATTCGGATATTGATGTGGAAGCAATAAGTACATTTTTTTTTACTTTTTGCATTACAAACATAATCTTCTGTACATGTGAAGATAAAGAGTGTACAATTTTAATGCAAAAAGAATTTTTTTAAAATATCAAGTAGTTAAGAAGTTATAGAAATTTGAAAAGATACAGAAATTTGCATATTTTTGCATGTTAGGCGGCCATTTTGGATAACCCATAATTCTAATTACTGTCAAACTTTGATGTTTTGATTTACTGTTATGAGTTCTTTCATGCTAATGAAACAAAAAAATTCCCATAAACATATTAAAAAATTTCATGCTTCCTAGTAGTGTCTTGCCTTAAATGTATTCTCTGCATGAATTCCACAAGTAAACTTTGTTGAAATAAATTTTTCACGGATTTTACTCCCTGGCAGGTTTCACGATATTGCATACTGCAGTTTACCACTACACCCAATCATTCATGAAAAATAAAAAGTCAACCAGGGGCCCAAAAACAGTTTGCACAAAGAGTTCAACTTTATTTCTACCTAAAACAGTAAAAAAATGTATATGAACATACTTATTTCCAAAGTTATTGATTTTCAAAGACCCTATATCCTGAAACCACAAAAAATGCTTTTACAACTTCAGTGCATCATAACTGCTACAAAATGTTGTTTGGAAGCAACCAATGACAATCATCTTTAACATACACTATGTACACCTTAAGAAAAGTATTAAACTTGCAATAAAAGTGACAACATTGATCAGAAGGATGGTTGACAGATAAATGACGCTAAATTTAGAATAATTTTGTCTTTACCGTTTCCTGTAGACCTCAGGAGTCATCACTAGATAAAGAAATCATTCTAAAATTGAAAACCAAACATCTATAAATCATATCCACACAACAGATAGATATTTGACTCAATCACAATGACATGGGTGGACTCAAACGACCCCCCCCCCCCCCCCCCAAATTCAAAAACGGGGTCAAACTCGCAGTTACTTGCTTCAAGGAAAACAATCCCAAACTTCTTCAATTTCAGTACAACCTAACTTATGGCCATAGAAAAGCAATCAGAAATGCATACATGCAAGCTTTAAGGGGGCACACAGCCTTTGCTACTTCGTAAAAAAAATCATCAAAAATCAAATTTTGAGTTTAACACAAATGAAGTCTGGAGAGTCTCCACAACACTTTTGCATTGTAAATTTAAAAAACAAACATCTACAACTAATTTACCAAAAGTGTGTGTGCGTGCGTGCGTGCGTGCATGCGTGTGTGAGTGAGAGAGAGAGAGAGAGAGAGAGAGAGAGAGAGAGAGAGAGAGAGAGAGAGAGAGAGAGAGAGAGAGAGAGAGAGAGAGACGGAAATATGTTAGCGTGTGTCGCTGTGTTGATCGTGTGGGGGTTGAACGTTGCTGACAGATACAGCAAAACTCGAAAAAAGGCACTAAAAATTGTGAAACGTGTTTCTGCGATGCTCTGTTTTGAGGTACCGGGTAGTGAAATCGGCGTACTCAGCACTTGCGTAGTACTCTTGACCCAACACCCCCTGCGAGAGCATTCCAAACTGCTGAGCAGCGGTTGAGAGACAACGGCATTCTAAAAATAGCTTGAGCGAGAGGGGTGCCGCAACAGTGGACTAGCCCACTATCGCCAACTCCGCCTGTGACAGAAGGCAACAATCGACCAGCGATCGCCAGGATTAACTGCTGGTACCCACAAACTGTCGGTTTTCACAATAACAAGTGCAAAGTAAACCATTACAAGTATGGGAGACAAAAGAAAAACGTTTTTGCTTTCGAAACTCTGCAAACATACTCAAGCATTCATCACTTGCCGGCCACAAGCGACGGAAATCTGTTCGCGTGTGTCGCTGTTTCGATCGTGTGGTTGTTGATCGTTGCTGACAGATACAGCAAAACTCGACCAAAAGGCACTAAAACCGGTGAAACGTGTTTCTCTCTGCGATGTGTCTCGTTCTCTTTTATTTTCAAACGATCTCGCGTGCTTGTTCGTCACGTACGGTAAAATACTTGGAAATTTCCGAAATAAACTGAAGGCTGCTGATCGTTGCGTCATCTGACAGACGCTGGTCAGAGATCGAAGAAAATGCTTCCTTTTTGCGACTTTTTAATTCTGTTGCTGAAATAACGACTTTCCGATGCAGATTATCCATGAAATAACACCAACAAGCAAAAATAACAACGTAAAAAAGGCATCCGATCTGTAAAAAAAGGCCTGCTTTGCAGGGAAGGCACGTGCGTTTTTTCTGACAGACGACTTCTGCTGACTGGCGAAAATTTTCCATTGGGGCTTTTAACGTTCTAATTCATTTTTATTTTTTATTTTGTTGATTCAGAGACTTAAATTGATGATAGCTGGATTGAATAACACAGTTGTTATTAAATTTGGGTGTTGTTTTCGTGTCTGCACTCAAACTTCGAAATGTGGTCATGACACAGAAAGTAAATGCCGTCTGTCAAGATCCACACGATCGCTTTTAAAAAAACGCTCTCGCAAGCACATGCTCAAACTTTTTTTTTTTCATTTTCAATTTTTTATTTCAATTATTACTCTGATGCGTGCACAACAGAAAAAATAATGAAAATCAACACAGTAAACAAGTAATTTGAACACAAAGTTTACACA
>JAWQFJ010012502.1:17500-27822 GCA_034096865.1 Theodoxus fluviatilis | reverse complement strand
GTTTCTCCTCTCTTGTGTTTATTAAAACACAGGCTCGGCGCTATGCGCTTATGTCTAGGGGATTTACTTGAGGAGGAGGAACGCACAATTAAAATAAATCATAAATCAAAATCTCTGTCATGCACATGCCATGCAGTAAACAGGAGGACAACAGGTTTGACAATTAAGAAAAGGTATTTAATAATCAGAAACGCAGATAATCGATCAATCGCCCCTTTGTGGCTTTCAAGCATATAATGATTGTTCAATGTTTCTAGGGATAAAAGAGTTCAACAGTTCAGTTCTTTAGATTCAGAGACAGTTCAGAATACGTATTCACTGTACCTTAGTAATTCCAACGATGAAGGTCATAACTAAACTTGAAGACTCACAATCTAATCACACGTTCTCGACCGAGAACAAAGGCCATCAATCACTGCTCCTATGCGCTCTCGGGCAAAGGGCAGAAACAACCACAACACAGCGCTAATGCAGATGAAAACTCCTGGGGTGAGATTTCCCCGGCTGTAGTGGTCAGCGTTGTTCCAGCCTGGGCAGGCGGGAGGGAGCCAGGCAGGAGGGGAGCGATCTCAAGCAGACGACGGCTGTGCGGCTGGGCATCTCAGACCAGCAGGCGTGCAGGCGAGCGTGGCAGGCGCTCTTGGGAGGGGTTTGAGGCGGGCCTCGCTCCAGCCGCAAGCGTGTCAGCGCGTTGGTCAACTTCTGGGGTGAGAGTCTCCACAACTCTCACTGCTTTGGTTTGGAGGGTGAGAAAACTTACTCTCTTATACGTGACAACCCCTTCCAAAGGGATTTAATCAATTACGGCCCAATTCTCTTTCTTTTGGGCAAACAGGGATGATACAAATACTTCTCTCGTTTTACGTGCTCTGGGGAGGGGATCAGACACACGGAGTAGCTTGGACGGGAGCGTGGTGTTCTAGCACCCTGTCCTTTCGCCAACTAACTGAATTCTCAATGAGCAAATGGTTTTATTAAAACACATCAAGCATTTCTACGCATGCGCGGGACTCTTGGACAGAAAGCTGACTTGGCAGAAAAACCCGCCTTCAAGGCAAGCTTTGAAAAACAAGCTCAAGGACATCGGTCACCCTACCTCGCAGGAAGTCCGGTATATACAAAAACAGCCATGTGGCATCCGACCCAGAAAAACAACTCCAGTGCAGAAAGGTTGTGCCAGGATTCTCTGAGACTAAGATCCAGCAGGGGACAGCTTTTCTCAGCTATGAAAACGTTAAAGGCTTCAGTCTTAAAACACACTTAAATCATCAAAACAATAAAGAGGGGAAAACATGAATCTGTCACACTCCCTCCCCCTTCAAAGTGGAATTTTCTTACTGAGTTTAACAAGAAAATTTCAAAACACAGACTCAAAACAGGAGATGCAATCTCATCATTGACATTGTTGCTGCAAAACTTCAGTGCAGTCTACCAGTCCATCCGGACTCTAAACCCAATTCACTTTCAGCAAAGCCACTCAACATAAAACATGTCAAAACTCTGGTAAACCGTTCACCACATTGACGACCAAATAAACGTTCTCCCTGCAAACTCTACAGGGTAAGTCTACAGAAATCAAGGGAACAAAAAGAGGTTCCTTTTCCTCTCTAACAGTAGGAATTTACAACAACTACTATCGTCTGTCTGACGATCCGCCTATTTATTCGCCTCTTACGAATCGCGTAGGGGACGCGGTGGGACAATTCTTAAACAACCCCGTACCCACAGGGGGAAATGGAACTGCACTTCAATGAGCTGTACTCTGCTCAACATGATACCCTTCAACGACTCCAGTTCATAGAGAAACATTAGCATTCTCTCTCAAACCACTCAAATGACAGTGCACCCATTCTCCAAGCCTAAACTTCTTCTTCCTTGATTTCCACTTAATTTGGCATCTCACCAAAATTCAGCAGGCATCTCACCCACATTTACTTACTTTGGCATCTCACCAAAAATTCAGTAGGCATCTCACCCACATTTACTTGCTTTGGCATCTCACCAAAAATTCAGTAGGCATCTCACCCACATTTACTTGCTTTGGCATCTCACCAAAAATTCAGTAGGCATCTCACCCACATTTACTTACTTTGGCATCTCACCAAAAATTCAGTAGGCATCTCACCCACATTTACTTGCTTTGGCATCTCACCAAAAATTCAGTAGGCATCTCACCCACATTTACTTACTTTGGCATCTCACCAAAATTCAGTAGGCATCCCACCCACATTTACTTACTTTGGCATCTCACCAAAAATTCAGTAGGCATCCCACCCACATTTACTTACTTTGGCATCTCACCAAAAATTCAGTAGGCATCTCACCCACATTTACTTACTTTGGCATCTCACCAAAATTCAGTAGGCATCTCACCCACAATCTCTTAATTAATCAGGCATCACACCTTTGATGAGGCTTCTCACCTTCATCATTAATTAAGCAGGCTTCACACCTGTCATCAACACAAATAAGGTTTCATACCTTAAACAACACAAATAAGGTCTCACACCTTAATCAACACAGGTAGGGCTTTACACCTGCTCACGCCATAGCATGGGTTTGACCACTACGGCAATCTCTGGCGTAGTGGCCAAACCTGTGGCATTTATAACACAGGACCTTGGGAGGATCTGTCTGCTCCCCTCTAGGTCGAAACTTCTCCTTCCTTTTTCTACCATTCTCTCCCTCTCTCTGTTTCTCCTCTTCTTCTCTCTCTTCCCTCCTTCTCTCTCTCTCTCTCCTGCCTCAATTTGGCTTGTTCGAAAACCAAGCTCTCCCACTTCTTCACCTTTCTTCCCATCTCTCTTCTCATAGCTTCTTTAGCCCTTTCTCTCTCTTCCCTATCCTTCTCCATCTGCTGTCTCTCCCTCTCTCTCTTCTCCTCCCACTTAACCTCCATTTCTCGCTTTTTCCCTCTTCCACTTCCCCTTTGCTATCCTCACTAACTCCGCTCTTCTGAACTTGCACAAAATCCCTTGCAAAATCTTTAATAGAACCCTCGCCTGCACTCAAACCAAACTTCTCTATCAAAACTCCAAACCTGCTCTATCTAGGGACAGAATGTCCTTAATGCTAGGCCTACCCTCTATCACTTTAACCATTGTGACACAGGAAGAACCCACAGGCAGTACAAAAAGGTCACAGAGCAACTTCAACCTAAATTCATGCAATCAAGAATAATGCAGGCAGCAAGATTTCACATGTGAGGGTACCATCAACAATTCTAACAATGCATGATGAGTGACAAATCACAACACAACACAACAGTTTCAACCAAAGGGAGCGTCTACTCTATATCAGAGATAGAAAATTTCCACAACTACATTTACTGACTTAAATCCCGGACGAGCCCCCATGCTGTGACGTTTCTCCTCCCTTGTGTTTATTAAAACACAGGCTCGGCGCTATGCGCTTATGTCTAGGGGATTTACTTGAGGAGGAGGAACGCACAATTAAAATAAATCATAAATCAAAATCTCTGTCATGCACATGCCATGCAGTAAACAGGAGGACAACAGGTTTGACAATTAAGAAAAGGTATTTAATAATCAGAAACGCAGATAATCGATCAATCGCCCCTTTGTGGCTTTCAAGCATATAATGATTGTTCAATGTTTCTAGGGATAAAAGAGTTCAACAGTTCAGTTCTTTAGATTCAGAGACAGTTCAGAATACGTATTCACTGTACCTTAGTAATTCCAACGATGAAGGTCATAACTAAACTTGAAGACTCACAATCTAATCACACGTTCTCGACCGAGAACAAAGGCCATCAATCACTGCTCCTATGCGCTCTCGGGCAAAGGGCAGAAACAACCACAACACAGCGCTAATGCAGATGAAAACTCCTGGGGTGAGATTTCCCCGGCTGTAGTGGTCAGCGTTGTTCCAGCCTGGGCAGGCGGGAGGGAGCCAGGCAGGAGGGGAGCGATCTCAAGCAGACGACGGCTGTGCGGCTGGGCATCTCAGACCAGCAGGCGTGCAGGCGAGCGTGGCAGACGCTCTGGGGGGGAGAGGTTTGAGGCGGGTCTCGCTCCAGCAGCCAGAGTGCCAGCGCGTGGGTCAGCTTTTGGGAGTGAGAGTCTCCACAACTCTCACTGCTTTGGTTTGGAGGGTGAGAAAACTTACTCTCTTATACGTGACAACCCCTTCCAAAGGGATTTAATCAATTACGGCCCAATTCTCTTTCTTTTGGGCAAACAGGGATGATACAAATACTTCTCTCGTTTTACGTGCTCTGGGGAGGGGATCAGACACACGGAGTAGCTTGGACGGGAGCGTGGTGTTCTAGCACCCTGTCCTTTCGCCAACTAACTGAATTCTCAATGAGCAAATGGTTTTATTAAAACACATCAAGCATTTCTACGCATGCGCGGGACTCTTGGACAGAAAGCTGACTTGGCAGAAAAACCCGCCTTCAAGGCAAGCTTTGAAAAACAAGCTCAAGGACATCGGTCACCCTACCTCGCAGGAAGTCCGGTATATACAAAAACAGCCATGTGGCATCCGACCCAGAAAAACAACTCCAGTGCAGAAAGGTTGTGCCAGGATTCTCTGAGACTAAGATCCAGCAGGGGACAGCTTTTCTCAGCTATGAAAACGTTAAAGGCTTCAGTCTTAAAACACACTTAAATCATCAAAACAATAAAGAGGGGAAAACATGAATCTGTCCGTTACAGCAAAAGTCACGCCACGTTTTGAGTACCCGATTGACATGAAATGATATGCAGGAGGTAGTCTCGTCGTCTCCTTACCCAGGGGTAAAAATGGTACCTGTGAGGACGTACAGTAATGTCATGCTGTAGTGCGATGAAACCTTGTATGCGACCGAGAGCCAGTGTTGCATTGGAATATTCACCAGATGGTGCTGGTGCTTGACCGCAAGCGTATCTGTCAGTAGAAGATTGATCAAGTGGCCCTATGACCTGGTAGTAAGTGTAAAGTTGTTTGAGACCCAGACATGAATGAGATGTCGCAATATGAAACCAACATCTTGGGCTTTTATCTTTAGTGGAAATGTGTACTGTATGTAAAATCTCACTTCTTGCATTCATATTTTCCCCAGATCTGATGATCAACTCGTATACTTTCCTTGTTCGAGCCAAGTGCGAAGTCAAACTACGTAAAGACTGTTGGTGTTATGTCAGCAGGCTTTGAATCATGATGGCGTTGGAAGTTTCATTTTTGGAGATTAAACTAGACATTCTATCGCTTTCTTTTTAGACAGGTGTGGACAGCAACCGAGTATGTATTTTTACTTGAGCCAAGATGGCCCTAAAAAGGGCCGTTTACAGGTACGCGTATGGGGGTAGAGCCTCCCGCACCGGGATGTAGAGCGACGAGTCACAAGGATGTGGCAGCTCCGTCTCTGTAGAAGCGGCAAGGCTCCGTCCCTGCTGGCAGGTCTACGCAGTGATGTCTTGTCTTGGCGTCGTGGCAAGCTTTCGGATGAATTCCTTCTTCAGGCCAAGTGTGAGAGAGGCTGGCGGATGGCGGCTTAAGTAGGGAATGCTTGGCAGGTGTTCACCTCAAGACTAAGAAATCTCATGATTCCAGTATGGGTCATCGTTGTTATGGACACAAGGGAGAGTTGTACGTCCTTCCATGCCCTCTCTTCCCACCTCCGCTCTTCTTGCAAAATGAATAAGCCTGCTTCAGTCGCTCGATTTTCATGTGTGTGTGTGGTGAATTTTGTCATTTTAAAGGAAACACAGCTCCATGAAATACACATCTCCACTCAGCCCGAAAACCTCCCACCCCAACCCAAGTAAGGAAACTCTAGCTTGCTCAACGCAGAGGCAACAACCTCAACTGAGGCAAGCATTATTTCTCCAGGTTTTCAATGGAATCTTGGTATAACAGTGACTAGTTTAATTTTTTACAAATAACCAATTTTTGCGAGAAATTTTGTGGTTCAAGCAAGATCCTGCATAATATATTCACGAGAGAGAGAGAGAGAGAGAGAGAGAGAGAGAGAGATTCAACATATTAGATTTCCCTAATATTTTTCTTCATTTCATTGAAAAAGAAAGAGCGAAGTCACCAACTCTCACACATTACGCCATATACATAGCATTTAAAGCGAAACTTTGCCATCGAAAATATATGTAAAATGTCAATCAACTAGTTGACCGATTTCAGGACTTGTCCACACATTAGCGTGTGTTAGCCTGTTCCAAACTAAAGTGATAGAGACTGCGTGCATCGTAGAAGCGACTGAGCGGTGACAGCAGTCTTTGTCCTCCAGCGTCCCATTTTAGCATTGAAGAATTCATGCAAGGCGGAAGAAGCGTGACATCCCTGACTTCATTCCAGGTGCCAAGCCTGCACTGTAGCGTGGAAAATAGTAACCCGTGGAAAACAGTAACGGAAGTCATCGCAGAGTTATCTGCGAGGGACGTGCTTTATGCAATTTACC
Source organism: Theodoxus fluviatilis (assembly GCA_034096865.1). Classification (NCBI taxonomy): domain Eukaryota; kingdom Metazoa; phylum Mollusca; class Gastropoda; order Cycloneritida; family Neritidae; genus Theodoxus; species Theodoxus fluviatilis. Next base: position 21,404 of record JAWQFJ010012502.1, on the reverse strand, counting down.
GCTCCTGCACCTGTTCTTCGCATGGAATATATTCCGACAAACGACGCATTAGTTGCTTTACGAGGTTTTGGTGCATTTGTGTAGTTTAACACATGATGTAGCGTTCAAAAACGTTTTTCCCCCTGTAAAGCCGTCTCCCCTGCCGGAAATAATATGGGAGTCACCTCCCTGTAGTCTATTTGTAGTCTGGTTTTATAAAACGCGACCGTTGACTGATTTGGCACGCCCGGGGAGTTATGCTAAGATCCGGCCGCGTAAATATATCTGCGTTTTGTGACAAACGTCTTGCTCGGCGGTACTGTACTCCATGCACCTTAACGGTCCGCGTGATTCGGGTGTAATCTTAAGCTAAACGACGTTCCGAATGTTTCCGACTTCGACCATTTCAGCAGCGCCAATAAACGTCGTTTAGCTTAAGATTACACCCGAATCACGCGCACCGTTAAGGTGCATGGAGTACAGTACCGCCGAGCAAGACGTTTGTCACAAAACGCAGATATATTTACGCGGCCGGATCTTAGCATAACTCCCCGGGCGTGCCAAGTCAGTCAGGCGGAGTGGCGGGTGCCGTCTCTTTTTAGAGTTGAATTTTCAGAAAATCCCTCGCAGATAACTGCGATGACTTCCGTTACTGTTTTCCACGGGTTACTATTTTCCACGCTACATGCACTCTCCATGAGTGCGCAGTAAGGCGTCCGTTCTGTCGTGCGCACTTCCGGCCGCTTCTCATGCCTGGCGCGGACACTCGTGTGAGTGTTTCTGGTTCCTCTTTTTTGTGCAGAGTATCCAAGGAATCTGCTCTTGTCATTTTAAAGATGGACGCGTGCACTCTCTTTAAAGGGAACCGAGGTTCTAAATCTTTTATTCCACATGCCGTCAGCCTTTTGAACAGTTAGTTAGATGTGTTGTTCTTGTTGTTTTGTTTAGTTGTTTTCGCTGTGGTCTTAGGTTTAGTTGGTGCTATTGCTTTGGATTTTCTCCCACTTGTGTTGGGTGGATTGTTTCCCTTTGACTGCATTTTGCTGCTATGTGGTGCTTGTGGTGATAATTGTGATGTGAGATGTTTTTGCTTGTTCTTGTGCATATTTGCTTGTGTTGGTGTTGCCTGTGATGTGCTGTGGAGACTGAGGTTTGCAGGGAGTGTGTGTTCGTGCGAGTATGCTGTTTCTTTTCATATGTAATTATCCCATCACATTATTTTGATGTATTCTTCTATTATGATTATTATTGATGATTAATATTTGATTATTTTTGTTGCTGCCTCATAAAGTGTATTTCTTGAATTGCCTGTTGTGGGATAAATAAAGTTGTATTGTATTGTATTGTATTGTATTGTATTGTATTGTATTGTATTGTATTGTATTGTATTCTCTCTCTCTGTGTCTCTCTCTCTCTCTATCACTCTCTCTCTCTGTCTGTCTCTCTCTCTCTGTCTGTCTGTCTCTCTCTCTCTGTCTCTTTCTCTCTCTCTCTGTGTCTCTTTCTCTCTCTCTCTCTCTGTCTCTCTCTCTCTCTCTCTCTCTCTCTCTCTCTCTCTCTCTCTCTCTCTCTCTCTCTCCGATTGTGAATGGAATGCCCCGTCTACGAGGACATTAGAGTAAGATGCTTATCGAATTCTCTGGAGACAACGTCATGGCCGATTTGTTTTCCTCCCCAAACCCAGAGACAAATAGACGCCTCAGTATGAATCTCTTCTACTCATTCAAAAGGAGATCGTACGCAGGTTCGCATTTCGAACTTGATGGCAATGCATTTCAATGACACTACAACATAATGGTAATCAAGGTTAATGTATTACTTGTGAAATAGGTTTGAGGTCTATTCAATTATGCATTTTGGTTCGTTCGCTCATTTGTTCTTTCGTTCCTTAGTTCGAAAGTTCGTTCGCTCTCTGCGGTTGGGAATTTTGGTCTGCAGAAGGTGTAATTGCAGGGTACAGTGGTGATTGTGACGTCTACGATGCCAGCAGAAACACGGTGGACTATATCTTAATCCTTCTGTGAAGTCGATCATCTTTCTTACGACAAAATACTTTCCATACAAACACATTTATCAAGGTTGCTCTGTGAAATGAAGTGAGCCAATCGCCATGCTCGCATTTACTGTCGAGTGATCCCGTCATATTCAATGGAGAAATTTAACGGTTTTACCTCCAGCTAAAGGAATCATGCCAACGGTCCCATGACGCTCGCCTGGCTGAGCAACACTGAAAGCACAGAGACCGATGTATTGAAAGCGCGTGACAAACTTCCCAGCATGGACTTCTAACTTACATGCATAATGCCCCCAGCGACCCTGCTCTTTGGAAAGTGACGCGGGATGTCACTGTTTGCTGACGTACACGGCAAAGGTCATAGAGTCAAAGAGAATGGTGATTCGTGCTGTGTTCTCCTGCTGGCTGAGTATTGCCAATATCCCCACCCGCAATATTTCTTCTCCTCACTCGACACCCGGTATTGTCCTGTTATTTGCTGATTTGTTCATAGTTATGATGGTACGACTGCAACGACATCCTCAGCGCCGTTTTATTGCAAATATTATGGAGTACCTTGGTGCAAAAGAGAAAAAAACAAGTACGTCGATGACAGAGCCCGGATGTACGCTCAGATGACCCAAAGACACTATTGATAGCTAATGTCTTTGGATGAACACGGGGCAGATTTTCAAAACCAAAGCAGAACCAAATAAGATACTCTCTTGAGATATTAGAAAAAAAGATAAAAAGCAAAATAATGATATAGAGCAAACAAAAAAACATCAAAACAGTAAGTTTGCTGGTCGCACGACAGTGAATAATAGAATCCGCAAATTTACCTTCAATTTCTTCTTGAACGTTCCTAAGCAGAGATGTAAAGGTGAAATGTTGCTTACTTGCTCAGCCGAGAACCTCAGGGTAGACGGCGCTCTCTTGCTCTCGATTTGCGAGTTTGCGCTGTTAATTAAGTGGTGGTTAAGCGCTCAGCAGCGGCCTGTAGAGTTTTTGCGCCTTGTGCAGTCCACAGTGTGTGGCACGTGCAGTTTTTCTGGACAGTCACTGTGTTTTTATAGGCATCTTTCTCACTGCACGGAGGCATTGGGAGTGGACCCCTGCCTCACCGCTCTGCCCTTTAGTGACCAGACTGTGGTGGGGTGCATATGAACCTTCTATGTTAGGTGGTAACTACGTCGTAGTTGTCTACGTCGTTGTTCACAACTTTGAGTTGTTCCCAACTACGACAGTAAGGTGTGCACGAGACGCTACTTGGTCGCCACAACGAAGTAATGACCCAGATGAATAGTTACTATTATCTTGGGATATCCCATCTAATGCGCACGCGTAGAGGTCACCACAAGGGGTGAACTAGCCAACTCTGTGCACATTTCAATGGCGGACGTGTTGCCGGTTCGCACAGAAAACGCTCTATTTCGGGATACTAGCAACCCATCCAAAGCAAATGTAAGCCATGCACAGCATTAATTTATCAAAGCTGTATGCTGAATGCATCAATAGGTCGTGAAAGCTCCTACAGTTTACACATCGAATGCAGGTCGACGCATCCACTCTGAAGCATGTTACAAACGAACTTGACGGAAGTGACGACTCATATTATTGTCATGGAGGTCACGGAAGAGAAACTGTGGCGTACTTAGTGAGTGTCTGTGCTCTCAGATTGCTGTCTAGTATCATATAAACCGGTCAAAGCTAGAAACCACTACGACGTTCTAGCACATTCCCGCACCTTCACAACATACATTTGGACGCAAACAGTTTCCTTGACAAGACTTAAGAGTAACACACGGCCGGAACCGCTCGATGCCCCTCTCATCAGCTGGAACCCCAGGCTGTGGGGTTTTCGGGTCTGCTACAGTAGCTCCGCCATGGGCAGCCCCAAGCAGCCGAACAGGGTACCGGGGGCATCGGGAC
>JAWQFJ010012502.1:0-10000 GCA_034096865.1 Theodoxus fluviatilis | reverse complement strand
GCACATGTTATACTTTCATCATGAGACACATTTGGTCACATATCATCAAGGTCAAGGTCACTTTGACCCTTATGAAATGTGACAAAAATGGGGTAGTGAACCACTAAAAGTGACTATATCTCATGGTAGAAAGTGCCAATAAGCACCATTGTGCTTCCTATGTCTTGAATTAACAGCTTTGTGTTGCATGACCTTGGATGACCTTGACCTTGGGTCAAGGTCACACGTATTTTGGTAGGAAAAATGTGTAAAGCATTTCTTTGTGTATGATGTCATTGGTAGGTTTAGTTGTTTGACCTTGACCTTGAAGGTCACCTGAAGGTCAAGGTCATATAAAGGTCAAGGTCAAGCATGTGAGTCGTATGGGCTTTGCCATTCTTGTTCATTTATTCATTCATTCATTCATTCATTCATTCATTCATTCATTCATTCATCCCATCCATCTATTTATCCATTCATTCATTCATTCATTCATTCATTCATTCATTCATTCATTCATTCACTTATTCTGATCTGGAGTCACACTGAGACGGACCACTGAACCCAAACAACACTCCTTGCAGGAGTGCGTCATCATCCATTCTGAAGCATTGGCAGCTAAACTTGTCTTGGACTGGCGTCTTGTCTGTGACTGCGCTGACAGGGCAGCAGCCCCGCAGTGCTCCGGATGCCACTGCTGGCAGAACGATAAAACTCCCTGATAGCCGGGTGCAAGATTCACTGCTCCGTTCTCTGCTTTCAACTAGATTCACTTGCAGTCGCTCTTCGCTCAAATAAACTGCAAATTGATACCATTTCACACCAAGTGATTAAACAAGCAGTCTCTATTGCAGACGGTAATGCTGCCATTCGGCCCACCAGATGCATGCTACTAACGCGCTGTCACATCATGCTCAAACTGGACAGCTTTTCCTGCCTCTTAGAAGCATCCTGGAGTAGCTCTTGCCAGAAGTTTAGAGGTTTCGAATCGGCTCGCAGTGGAAGTAAATGTCAGCCTGGCTGTTGAAGAAGACACCCGCTCCCTTCCTGTTACACAGAATGAAAAATATTTCCTTCACCAAACCACGTGATAAAGGTGGTTAATTGTCATGAGGTTCTCATGGTATACCAAAGCAAAGGACACTTCTTTCGCGGTGGTAAAGTTAACTACAGGGACTGAAGAAAGCGCCACCATGCAGTCAAGTCCGACATCAACACCTGGAGGTATTTTAATGAAAACAGCGCTATTAATACATGGACAATTACTGGAGAACCAACAAATTTGACAATTTTAAAAAATAAGTACTCAATATGAAACCGATATTATTTATAGTAAAAAGTCTGCGAACAAATTACCATAACTCAATTAATTTTTCGGTAACCAGCAGGACTCATCTTGGTAGCCACCAGAAAATGACGTGAAGCAGCATTTACACTGAAGTCATAGCCGTGTAAAAATCATCACGTTCATCCTCTGTTACGCTTCCTGATCAAATTACATTCATTGGTCATGGTGATTCGGGTGCGCTGTCCTGCACGGCTGAACCCCGCAAAGCAACACAACCCTGATGCGCTTGGTTATCATGACGCAAGCCGAACTGACGGGGCAGAACGAAGCCATCCATCTGCCGTCGCTTCCCTGGGTCACTGCCACGGTCTCCGCGCAGAGCCAACAATCCACTCCATCACTGACGGCCTTGCCAATGCAAGGCCTAGCGCACGATTTGGTCCCAGCACCTGACTGGTCTCATCTGCCTGATCGACTCCAGTGGAACCTTCCAGCCTGCTCTCTGGAAGTCTGGAAAAGATGTTTGGATAATGTGTCTTTGCTGGGTTCAACTTCTTGAAGTCATTTGCAAGGAGCTTGGGAAGAGAGAGAGAGAGAGAGAGAGAGAGAGAGAGAGAGAGAGAGAGAGAGAGAGTGAGTGATATTGCTTCTTTATTTATCAAGGATGAAATTTTAGGCATTTCTGCCTATCTTACAAATTGTCCTTGCTCATAAAGAAATGAAAACATGGATAGATAAGAAAAATACACAGTAGCTAATAATATGTACAGCAGTTGGTAAGATGAAGAATATGATCAACAATGACAAAGATTTTAGTAGATGCCTTTGACAACTGTCAGCTAAGTGAGTCTTCAAGTTCAAGCAAATACGTGTCATATGTACAGGCGACAGCAGTGAGATCATCTGAATAGATAATCACGTATGGATGCTTTAAAAGACTTCATGGAAGTATTGTTCCTTAGGTGCAATGGGAGTGTATTCCATATCATAACACCTGAATATGTAATACTGCCTTTGAAAATGTCTACTCTAGGTTGTGGTAGAATGAAAGTGTTGCGAGATAGTGAATGGCTTGTTTGGGGACGAATGAAGAGATCAGTAAGATACTTCGGTGCTCGTGAATGAGCAATTTTGTGCATAAGGATGCATTTATTGAGGACGAGGTGTTTTTGGAAGGGTAGTAAGCCAAGATTTCTGATCTTTTCATCCGTAGACAATGTTGAGTCGGAAATAATAAGCTTGGCAGCTCGTCTGTACAGTGATTTAATCTTGTTCAAGTGCACTGCCATGGAGCCATCCCATACAACAGATGCAAAATTAATATGGGAATTTATGTGTGCGTGAAAAAACGTTGCGCATGCATCGGTGTTGACAAAATGCCTCAGTTTAGAGAGCAAGAAAATGTTCTTAGCAATAGTTTTGTATAAGAAATTGACATGTTGTTCCCAAGTTAGTTGTTCATCAACAATTATGCATAGCACTCGGTGTTCTGAAACTTGCTCAATGATTTCATTTTCTAGCATAAGGTTGATGTATAAGGGTTGTCGTGGACGTTTTTGTCTTGTAGTTAGAATCATGCACTTGGTTTTTGAGGGGTTTATAACCATTATATTTGATGAGCAGAATTTTTGTAAATCACCAAGGGTAACGTTCAGGGCGCATTGGTTGGAATTTATGCTTCTGTCGTTTAGACTGATAATGTTGTCATCTGCAAACATAGTGCATTTGATACTTTCATTTGATATACTCAATGGTAGATCATTGATATACAAGCTGAAGAGCAATGGACCTAAAATTGGTGTATGGTCATTCGAGGCAGTGTCTGTTCGTTGCATTGCTGAGTAGTTTCCTGTGTTCATTTTTGTGTTTGAGTCAGACAGTGGCTGAGAGGATGTTTGTCGGCATTTGCAGAGACATCCCTGTGTTTGTCTGGAGGATTTTTGTTTGTCTGCAAGACATCGCACAGTGGTTTGGAGTGATGTGATATCTTGTTGTATTCTTTCCAGGCGAGTGAGTATGTCTTGCATAGACTGACAACATCAGTGCTGTGTGTTTTGAATCTGTTTGTGAGCTGTGATTTTGTGTCCAATAAGTCAGCATGCAGAAATTGCAGGGCATTTGCCGAGTCAAGCACATTCACCTCACTTGGGAGGGTAGACAGCACTTCACACCTGGCGTTGTCTGTGTCTGAGGTTGAGAGGGTGTTGCCAGTGTCCCCATTTGCCGAGTCATACACAGGCAAGTCACCGAGGGCAGACGGCATCTGACAACTGGCACTTTTTGTGTCAGAGGTAGTGGGGATGATGCCAGAGTCCCCATCACGGAACACCATTGGAGGCACGAAGTTCTGGGGACTCTTTGGTAGAGGCTTATCATTGAAATTATTGAAATGCAAAGAGAGCCTCCAGTCGGTGTTGAGTTGTGATCCCTCCTTGTATGGCTGCTTTGCTTGTAGTCATGGGACTCAGGGGACTGAGCGGACTGAGTGGGAAGTGGAGGGAGTGATAAGGCGATGGGGTCGGAAGGTAGCACCTCCTCTTCAGGCTGTGAAGGGGTGTTGGAGGAGGCAGGATGGGTCGTAGAGGTCAGGCAGCTGTTGTCATCAGTAGCAAGAGGCAGCTTATCTCTTATCTCCGAGATCATCTGTGGTGCCCCAACGGTCGTCCAGACTACGGGACAAGTGAAGTGAAAGTGAAGCTGATCTCTTGTCTGAGGGGGAGGCGGGGATGATGGGGGAGTGGATGCCTCACAGGATGCTTTAGACTGGACGTTCGGAAGGGGAGGGGATAGGAAATTGTCTTTGGGAGGCCTGGAGGGGGGGGGGGGGGGGGGAAGTTCTGGTGTAGGGTTTCCGCTTCTACAGCGTGGTGGGTCACAGGGAGCAGGCGACTGCAGTAATCTGTAGAACTCATAGAATCTGAATGTGGAGATGGAGAAGGAGAAATGTAGCGACTGGCTTGTGATGCCTCAGACAACAGTCTGTTGACGTTGTCTAAGGCTTCAATTGTGTCTGCATTATACAGATCTGCTTTCTCTAGCAGATGCCTGAAGTCCGCCCAGAAAAATGTAATATTTGGTCCATTCACTAGTACTCTGGATGTTGTGTGGTACTGGGAGATCGTATATTTTAGGACACGTTTCACAGTTTTTCTCAGTGTTGTCGTCACCGTTCTCCCTGTTTTGTCCAATGTGTGCGTCGTATTGCCAAAGACATTTTCTGCAACACACTTGAAAGCTACAACAGCTGCTGCACTGAAAGCTATTATAATATTGTCATTGTTTTTTTCAATCCGTCGTTTTCACGTGACGTCAGCGAAACGTGTGCTCCGCATCGTCCGCCATGTTTCTACCCTAGCCGGTTGTTGTCAAGCAGCGACGAGCATAGTCAGAGAGAGAAAAAGACCATGGTGATCTGTGCCATCAGTGGGTGTAGTAACCGGCCTGGGGGTGAAAAAAATGTGCCTATCGATCAGAGGATTACTTTTCACAAGACCCCAACCATGATAAAACACCTGGATGAGGAAACGAGACAGCTGAGTGCCGAACGGAGGAGACTGTCACTGTGGAAAGCTGCCATGCATGTACAGAGAAGACATTGTTACAGCAGAGCAATGGGATAAGGCTATCGTTTGTTCGAGGCACTTTGTGGATGGTAAGTGCTTTTTCAGTTTTAAATGCCACTGGCTAAATTATGTTAAGTTTATGTTTGATTTGTATGCATGATTCAGAAGCTAACCGAAGCAAGCAGTGCAAATTGTAGACAGTGCGAGTCAGAGTTGGGTTAAATTTCCATCAGTTCAGTATGACTGTGACACAAGTCGTCCAAACGTAATAATTGCAGTTAGGCCTTAAAGTATGTAGTCTTAATTGTGTGCAATGGGACAAGGCTATCGTTTGTTCGAGGCACTTTGTGGATGGTAAGTGCTTTTTTCAGTTTTAAATGCCACTGGCTAAATTATGTTAAGTTTATGTTTGATTTGTATGTATGATTCAGAAGCTAACCGAAGCAAGCAGTGCAAATTGTAGACAGTGCGAGTTAGAGTCCCAAGGGTTAAATTTCCATCAGTTCAGTATGACTGTGACACAAGTCGTCCAAACGTAATAATTGCAGTTATTATTTAAAGTATGTGTGCATACATGTCTTAATGAATCTTAATCGATACATGTATTGTGTGTTCAACAGGCACAAAGGCCTACCTCCACATGCGGAACAATCCTTCATGGCTGCCTACCCTTCATTTGGGACACAAGATATCAAACCACACTCCGGACAAGGCCAAAGATAGGTAAGTGATCATGTTTAGGATCACATAAATTTATATGTTTAAGGCTTATCCAGCTGTATCAGTGTCTAAAAACTCAGTGTTCTACCAAGTGGCGCGATTCATTTCCCTCCACAAACACAATCCAGTCCCCACCCCCTCACATATTAGTATTCATTTAATTTTTAACTTCTGGCGCTGTGAGGGACAGGTCAGGACAGGGATTACCATGCTTCTGTTCTGAGTAAGTTCCTGAATGCACTGTTTACTTTATTTGTCTTTCAGGTTTGAACGACTCCGTTCAAGGAGCAAGAGACCTGCATCAACAAGTGGTGAAGGGCCTACGAACAAGAAAAAGAAATCAAGTACATGTACAGGAGATGCAGAGGAAGCTGATGTTGGAACTGCTCTTGACATCACTGACAGTGATGGAGAAAATGGAGAGAATGTGGATAGTACTGAGCAAGACAATGATGGTGGTGATGCACTTTTGGGTAGTGTGACTGATGACATTGATGCAAATGACCAGTTTGATGATGTCAGAAGAGAAGTTGCAGCCCAGACTGATTTGACCTCACAGGCCATAGACCAGGTGTTGGCTGATAATGCAGCAAGGGTTGTTGAGTCAGCAAAATTGTCTGAGACCAAGAACATCTCTATTTATGATAGGGAGTACTATACTGCAGACAAAGAAAAAATCAAATTTTACACTGGATTGCCAAGTCTAGCAATGTTTGATCTTGTTCTTGATTTAGTTTCACCCCACATGTCTAACCAAACTGTGTCACTCAGAAAGGAACAAGAACTGCTTCTCTGTCTCATCAAGATAAGACTGAACTATCACTTTCAGGATTTTGCATATCAGCTCAAGTTGTCTGTTGCTACTGTAACGAGGAGTTTCCACAGAACACTTGAAGTCTTGTCATCAAGATTGCAACCAAGTATCTCATTGGTATTTCACCTCAGGGATCAGTTTCTTTCCTTTCGGATGCTTATGGGGGGAGGGCTTCTGACAAATGCATGATTGAGGAAAGTGGGATACTCAGTTGCTTGATGCCTGGGGATGTGATCATGGCTGACAGAGGGTTCAACAAAGAAGACCAGGTTCAGTTCTATCAAGCAAAGCTCTTGATTCCAAATTTCACTCATGGAAAGAAACAGCTGCATCCTCTTGAAGTTGAAAACACTAGGAGCATCGCTAATGTCAGAATTCATGTTGAAAGAGTCATTGGCCTTGTACGAAGGAAGTTTGGCATCCTTCAGAAAGAAGTGCCCCTGCAGTTTATGAAAAGCAAAAATGGTGAGCACTCCCCAACAATAGACAATATAGTTCAAGTGTGCTGTTGTATTGTGAATTTGCATCAGTCCATTGTGCCCTTTGATTGAATCTTTTTTTCTGTTATGATGATGACTGAGTGAGCTGTGCGCAATGTGTTTACATCAGAACAGGCTAGATTTGAATTCTGTGCAACCTGTTACTGTGTACAGTATGATGAAACCCATGAGAATAAAATAAGATGTATGAATTTTGAATTGGTGTGTCTGTGACACTGTCATGTTTGTTCAAAAGTGAATGATCAGACTATTATTTAGTCTGTGTGCAAATGGGACAAACACTATTGACTGAAAGTCCAAGAACTTCAAACAAAAATCATTTTATTTCTCATCAGAAATATTTTATGTTACATTTACATCATCATTCTTAACTACAAATCTACAACATTCCCTACACACTCCATAACATGACAGACATCAAAGTTTCTAGAGACAGGTTACACCCTCCTGCAGCGCACCATTTCCCTACTGCAGTGCATCATTTTCCTACTGCAGTGCATCATTTCCCTACTGCAGTGCACCATTTCCCTACTGCAGTGCATCCTTTTCCTACTGCAGTGTACCATGAATGCATCATGAATTTCTGTAAAAATTAAACCTTGGGATGTACTGGGCCCGTATTCACAACGGCGATTTATCGGCGATTTATGTTAACCCCGATTTATCTCTAAACTCAGACGACTCCAACTGCCTGTTCCGCTCTCCCTTGGCTGGAAACCTGTATATATAGCAAAGCGCAACCTAGGATCCTCTGACGATCGTACCTTATCTAACCGATCAAGATAACGCGGGGCTAGGGGATAAATCGAGTGTTAAAAAGATAAATCGCCGTTGTGAATACGGGCCCTGGACATTAATTCATCCCCTACAGTTTATGAGAAGGAAAAATGGTGAGCACTCCCCAACAATAGACAAAATAGTTCAAGTGAGCTGTTGTATTGTGAATTTGCATCAATCCATTGTGCCCTTTGATTGAATCTTTTTTCTGTTATGATGATGACTGGGTGAGCTGTGCACAATGTGTTTACATCAGATCAGGCTAGATTTGAATTCTGTGCAACCTGTTACTGTGTACAGTATGATGAAACCCATGTACTTGGTGAACATTGTTTGTAATAATTATTCTGCATTTTGATTGTTTGTTGAGTGTTAGCCAGTGAGAATAAAATAAGATGTATGAATTTTGAATTGGTGTGTCTGTGACATTGTCATGCAGTGCACCATTTTCCTACTGCAGTGCACCATGAATGTATCATGAATTTCTGTAAACATTAAACCTTGGGATGTACTGGACATTAATTCTGAAGTTAAATGCCAAGATCACTGTATTATTATTATTATTATTATTATTATTATTATTATTATTATTATTATTATTATTATTATTATTATTATTATTATTATTATTATTATTAAGGACATTTCGTATGCCTAATCTAAAAAATGCCCTAGGCATTTACATATACAAAATACAAGCAAACAGGAAACAGCACCAACCGCAAACACATCCACACATCCAACACACCAAAATTACAGCAGAGCACTTTAACTTGTCTCCATTTAGTACAAGCTAAAAGATATGTCAGAGACAATAATATGGTAAATGAACTTCCACAAGCAAATAAGTTGAAAAACATTACAATCAGGCCCCATCTGTCCACACCCACAGGGCAAATTAATGACAGTGGAAACAGAACTATACCACATAAAATTTCAAAGATTAGTGAAAACATTTTACAACCAGTACCACACCTTCCACATAAACTTTCCACTGAGCAAATGATACATTTTAGAATCAGTATCACACCCTACCACTGAGCAAATGAATTAGTCAAACACATTTATAATCAGTATCACACACTCCGCAAAGCAGATGAGACAGTGAAAACACATTAGCACCAGTATCACACCTTCTACTGAGCAAATGAAACATTTTAGAACCAGTATCACACCTTCCATGGAGCAAAATAATTACAGTCAAAATATAATCAGTACAGACAGAAGCTGAAGAATACAAATTCAGTAATTCACTTTGCACACACCACGCTGAACACTTCCTAGGCTCATCACCTCTGTCTGCATCCAATGTAGACTTCTGCTTCCTTTTCTTAGCTGCAGACTGGAAGTCTATATCTTTTAATTTCTTGAACTGGGTGTCCAGCCTGGCTGTTGTTGGAAAAATCCAGTAGGCAGGCAGATCCGTTGGAGAGGTCTCTGAGCGCACTCGGGCGCAGGTCTCCAGGCAGAACAGCACAGCAGCGATGTGGGTGCATGCCTCTGCCAGTCCAGCCATGCAGGTGCAGTGTGCTGATTCCACAGCGCCGTCCTTGGAGATGATGACCCATGGCTCCAGAGGTGTGTTGTTGACAGCGTAGGAATGGGTAACCTACACAAGAAAAGGAAAAACTGTTTAAGAAGATGCGATGATGCAAGTTCTTCACTGGTCTCTGTTACATTTGTTACACACACACACACAAGTATTGTATAAAGCCATTCTTTCTCACTCTGTTTACATGCTAATTGCTTTACCTACAGCTGTATCAACCCAAAACTAAGTTCTCTGCATGAAATTGTGCCCCAAGACCCCATATGTATCAAGATTATTGATATTTTACACGATATCAGTTTTTAAACATGTGAAGTTGTAAGCTTCTATTATTTATAGATTTGTTTTTGTGCAGTACTGCGCATGCATCTCTAAATCTCATCATTTATTTCATATATTTTTGATAATTTTGATATGTTATTATTCGTCTATTGTTCTAATAATAATAATAAAATAATAAATCACTTTTATACCGCGCAATACTCCCACACAGTGAGACTCAAAGCGCCTAAAAAAAAAGAAAAGAAAAGAAAAAGAAAATAGAAGTAAAAAAAAACACACAATAGGAATGTATATGAAAGTAATATACATCAAGGTAAGAGAAACAAAGATGAAAAGCAGGTGATATAAAACAACACAGCAACACAAACCAGACATTCAGTCAACATTCATACAGACGAAAAAACAAAACAAAACAAACAGTTTATACAGATATGTACAATGCACTAACTGTTCTCAGGAAGCAGTCAGGCCCTAGGGGCACTACACTGAAAAAGCTTTACGGAAATAATGGGTCTTGAGGTTAGATTT
>JAWQFJ010012501.1:12500-13706 GCA_034096865.1 Theodoxus fluviatilis | reverse complement strand
CCCCTGCTACCCCACCCCCTACTGCTCCCTGAGTCCCTTACTCATCTTGCATCCTACCCTCCTGCACCCTACTCGCACAGGTCCTATCATGTCGTGCACTACCCCTCGAAACCTTACTGTCATGTGGTCTACGCATCTTGCAGCTACCCCTCTAGCATCCCTACTGCTCGAAAGGTCTTCCACCTACTCATCTTGCACCTACCCCTGCTGCACAGACTGATGCCCCTAGGTTTTCCTACTCATCTTGCACCTTACCGAATGCTTCCGAACCTACTGCTCCTGGTCCTACTCACAATTGTCTTGCACCAATACACATCCTGCATACTTATCTCTCCTGGTCACCCTACCACTTCCGGCAATCCTACACCTCTCTCCAACCTCCTCCCCAGTTTTTTATTTGTACTTCTGACAAAATTACTTTTGATTTGTATCGTACGTCCATAGGCTCATTTGTCTAATAATTACGCTGAATTCAACTTCGATCTGGCATAAACACCTTAATTTCCTATCCATAAAGCCCTGCCTTAATAGCCCGAACGGTTGCACGGCGACAGGCCCGTGCAGCTATCGCCCGTCCCACTCGTTCGGCGAGAACTGGGTTCGCCCTTAACTGCCCGTGCTCCGTGCGCGCCGAACGCCCCAACAGCTAGCTCGCTCTCTGTCTGCGAGAAGGTGTTGGGCTAAAATTTGCTTGCAGCGCATGTTATGGGAGCTTGCTTCTCATTGGCTGAGAAACCGAATCTTCTTCTTCGGAGGAGGTTTTGTTGGCTTCTCGCGACTGTTTCCACAATTAAAATGGCGGATATAATCTACGGTTCGACCAGAAAACGCTGTATCTGTTGATACTCAAAACCCATCCAAAGAAAATATAAGCCATGAACAGCATTAATTTATCACAGCTGTATGTTGATTGCATCGTTAGGTTGTGAAAGCGCTCACATTTTACAACTGGAATGGAGGTCGACTCGCCCTCTGTGTGGACCAGCCGAAGGCAGGTTCAAGGACAACAATCACAATGTATTTATAATCTTTCCTGGTGTCGGTGAGGTCCGCGCGTCAGCTAGGCCTATAAATAGAAGTGCGCGAAGCTTGGCTGGGCTCGTATCAACAAGACTGAGTAATTTAGTCAAGAAAACAGCAAATTTACAACGCATACTTCAATTTCAATGCAAAATTCGATGTAACACACAGCAAAAGAAGGTCATC
>JAWQFJ010012501.1:0-7500 GCA_034096865.1 Theodoxus fluviatilis | reverse complement strand
CTTCCCATCGCTATCTCAACTGTGAATCTGGCTATTTCCTTCCTTACTTCCTGAATGGTCCCGCCCTTGCCATCCCGACATAAACACAAACAGAAATAATTTCCCTAGTGCTCTCCTGCATGCCTCACTGCCTCTACACCCATCACTGGTGTCCAGTGGAAGTCACGTGGCATCAGGAGCTACCACTATGGCAGCCACATGGTCCTTGTTCCTGCCAATAATCTGAGTGCCACCACCATTGCAGCCACTTCCACTGTTAACACAAAAGGTTATACCGATATCTTGCACCACAAACTGCTCCTGTCCCCGTATTCAATATGTAGTGAAGATTCTGGAATGTTCTGGAATGTCCTGGAATGTCGTGGCGCGGCGCTTTCGAAGCTCTTAGGGCGCGTTTGTTTGGCCCAAAATCTCGCGATTCTCCCTAAATGGCTAGTCGAGGGCGAGTGAGACGCTCCTACAGCTAGACAAATACAAATGGATGCCTCCATCACAGTCGTAATTACATCCACTACAAACTTCCACCACTAACTACTGCCACATATGACACAACCACTCCTTTTCTAGATTTGACCCAAAGTCATCAGTGCTACGACCTGTACAATTGTGTCAATTGATACGTCTACTAACACTAACAGCACTACCACAACCACAATCACTACCACAATCATAACCACATAATCACCCCAAAACCATCTCCACTACCACCACAACCACCAAAGCGCCATTACTGTAATCAACACCGTTCTCCCCTTCCCAATGACTCTTAACTACTCCTTTTCCTTCATCTAAAATAAAATTGCAATCTACCACTGCCAACACGACAGTTATAAGCGGCGCCACAACGGCCATCACCACAGACTCCGTTTCAACAACTCTTAAAAAATATATTCTCATCTGAACATTACCCTCTTTGTCTACAACCTAGCTCCTCTCCTCCCCTTTTCACCTCCTTTCTTTTCTGCTCGAATACAGTGTTAATCAGTAACGGTAAATAAGTGGTTTAATATAGCGTCTTTTCACTCGTATCTTGGCCTCAAGGCGTTTTGTACTTTACCCCCTGATCACTGGGTCGCTTAATCAACCCTTCATTGGTGCCTGACGGCATAGTGACAGACAGATAAGATGCACAGTCAGGTACCAGTGCAAACTCCACTGGAGACCACTGGAGAGTACTCCAACCTGGTGCTCTCACCCTATACTCCCCTCCTGCTCCTCCCCTACTCTCCTGCGCATCCCCTACTCTCCTGCTCCTCCCCTACTCTCCTGCGCATCCCCTACTCTCCTGCGCATCCCCTACTCTCCTGCTCCTCCCCTACTCTCCTGCGCATCCCCTACTCTCCTGCGCATCCCCTACCCTCCTGCTCCTCCCCTACTCTCCTGCGCATCCCCTACCCTCCTGCGCATCCCCTACCCTCCTGCGCATCCCCTACCCTCCTGCTCCTCCCCTACTCTCCTGCGCATCCCCTACTCTCCTGCGCATCCCCTACTCTCCTGCGCATCCCCTACTCTCCTGCTCCTCCCCTACCCTCCTGCGCATCCCCTACTCTCCTGCGCATCCCCTACCCTCCTGCTCCTCCCCTACTCTCCTGCGCATCCCCTACTCTCCTGCGCATCCCCTACTCTCCTGCGCATCCCCTACTCTCCTGCGCATCCCCTACTCTCCTGCTCCTCCCCTACTCTCCTGCGCATCCCCTACTCTCCTGCGCATCCCCTACTCTCCTGCTCCTCCCCTACTCTCATGCGCATCCCCTACTCTCCTGCGCATCCCCTACCCTCCTGCTCCTCCCCTACTCTCCTGCTCCTCCCCTACCCTCCTGCGCATCCCCTACTCTCCTGCGCATCCCCTACCCTCCTGCTCCTCCCCTACTCTCCTGCGCATCCCCTACTCTCCTGCGCATCCCCTACTCTCCTGCTCCTCCCCTACTCTCCTGCGCATCCCCTACTCTCCTGCGCATCCCCTACCCTCCTGCTCCTCCCCTACTCTCCTGCTCCTCCCCTACTCTCCTGCTCCTCCCCTACCCTCCTGCGCATCCCCTACTCTCCTGCGCATCCCCTACTCTCCTGCTCCTCCCCTACTCTCCTGCTCCTCCCCTACTCTCCTGCGCATCCCCTACTCTCCTGCGCATCCCCTACTCTCCTGCTCCTCCCCTACTCTCCTGCGCATCCCCTACTCTCCTGCGCATCCCCTACCCTCCTGCTCCTCCCCTACTCTCCTGCTCCTCCCCTACCCTCCTGCGCATCCCCTACTCTCCTGCGCATCCCCTACCCTCCTGCTCCTCCCCTACTCTCCTGCGCATCCCCTACTCTCCTGCGCATCCCCTACTCTCCTGCTCCTCCCCTACTCTCCTGCGCATCCCCTACTCTCCTGCGCATCCCCTACTCTCCTGCGCATCCCCTACTCTCCTGCTCCTCCCCTACTCTCCTGCGCATCCCCTACTCTCCTGCTCCTCCCCTACCCTCCTGCGCATCCCCTACTCTCCTGCGCATCCCCTACCCTCCTGCTCCTCCCCTACCCTCCTGCGCATCCCCTACTCTCCTGCGCATCCCCTACCCTCCTGCTCCTCCCCTACTCTCCTGCGCATCCCCTACCCTCCTGCTCCTCCCCTACTCTCCTGCGCATCCCCTACTCTCCTGCGCATCCCTTAGCATCTGTCAACGCTGGAAACTGTCCCACTGTGCCCATACACTGCTATTAACTTGATTGTAGACATTCCAGAGTTTGTCCCCGCCTGTATTCGTGACTGGACGCTGAGAAAGAGAATTGTGTCCATTTGTACGGCCTGTCTCCCGTCCACGTCCAGGGAGTTCATCTGGACGGAGCCTTCTGTCAGCAAAGTCTCTCTGACTAATGCTGTCAGCTGGAGCACTGAGTGCCGTATATAGGCATTTTGTAGGTATTCAGTGTGTCGTGTGCGTGTGTGTGTTTGTTTGTTTGCTTGTTTGTTTGTTTGTTTGTGTGTGTCTGTGTGTGTGTTTATGTGCGTAAGTATGAGTTTCTCTGTGTGTGTGTGTGTGTGTGTGTGTGTATGTGTGTGTGTGTGTGTGTGCGTGTCTGTGTCTGTGTCTGTGTGTGTGAGTGTGTTTATGTGCGTAAATATAAGTGTCTTTATTTGTGTGTTTGTGTGTGTGTGCGTTTGTGTGTGTTTGTGTGTGTTTGTGTGTGTGTGTATATGTGCGCGCATTTGTGTATGTGTGCGTGTGCGTGTGTGTGTAAGCATGGTTTTGAACATGGCAAGTTTTTCAGAACAGCTACACGAACAAACTTGACTGATTGTATAGGAGTCCCTTAATATTAAGCCGAATTTGAAGTATCTACCGTGGAGAGCATGGTACGTGGGAGGCAATTTCTTCAATGAGTTTGTACAAGTTATCTCATCGGGGCCCCTCTGCTACAATATCATGAAATTCTATGTCATATTTTAACGGCAGTCGAAATAGGAAAGCATAACATTTCACTTCGGACGTAGATATATTGACAAAGGAATGATTTCATGCAGCGGTGCTTCATCCTTCCTTCGATGTTCCAGTCAGGTGACATTTTATCCTCACGTTGATGAGAGCCGTTGATGTGTCATCCCCGAAACGGTCCATCTCCGAAAAAGAATTTAAAAGCATGAGCAAATTACCCAGAGTTAGATGAATGTCCCCTGTGTACTTAAAGCACTTGCTCTACCCTTTTAGCTTTTACTTGTGATTTACCCTTGCCTACATCGGAGTTTCCACTGACCACTTACTAAAAACACTACGTTGAGTACGTTGATTATACATTGTACTGAACGTAGACGTGACGAAAAAAGATGCAAAAAGAAGACACTTTCGGGAGGATGTCTGTGGCAGCTTTGCAAGCGAAACGTTATTCATCGCCGAAGCTCTCCAGCATCTGGGGCACCATAGTCAAGAATTCTTTTTTGAAATGATCAGCATCTCAAAAGTACAAACGAACGAATCCATTTATCTATGGGGGGCCACTTTCCCATTGATTACTGTCCATTGGGTTTATGGAGCAGGACTGAGCGGCTATCTCTGGGACCAGAGGCGGCCCTCAGGCCCACTCGGGACTTGCCGAGGCGGGAAAAATGGGACGCTGGAGTAAGTAAGTAAGTAAGTAAGTAAGTAAGTAAGTAGGTAGGTAAGTAGGTAAGTAGGTAAGTAATAAGTAAGTAAGTAAGTAAGCAAGCAAGCAAGCAAGTAAGTAAGTAAGTAAGTAAGTAAGTAAGTAAGTAAGAAAGAACGTGAAAATAAAGACAGATATCACTATTAAACGGAAGACGGACAGGATATAGAATTAGCGCGTTAACACATAGACATAAGCGCATGCGCGTAAACACGACACACTTGGGTACCGTACGTTTATACACACGCCGTACTACCGCGCGAGTAAGCAAGACTGCCAGAAAATGAGACAAAACT
Source organism: Theodoxus fluviatilis (assembly GCA_034096865.1). Taxonomy (NCBI): domain Eukaryota; kingdom Metazoa; phylum Mollusca; class Gastropoda; order Cycloneritida; family Neritidae; genus Theodoxus; species Theodoxus fluviatilis. The sequence continues at coordinate 3,087 of JAWQFJ010012501.1, read as the reverse complement.
TCCTTACTCAGACTGGCCTCAGAAGGTAGGCATCAAACTACCTAAATGACAGATAGACACGTTGGCGTGCAGATTGGATGAAGGGAGGATCCAGAGCCTGACGGAAACAGATAGAAAGACGAAAGGACAACTAGATGGACGGAAAGCGGATGTACGTGGAAACACACGCTCTGAACCTATCTGTCCGTCCATCTGTCCTTTCGTCCGTCTGTCCGTCCGTCCGTCCTGTCTCTCTGTGTATCTGTCTGCCTGCCTTCCTGTCTGTCTGTCTCTCTGTTTGACTGTCTGCCTGCCTGTCTGTCTGTCTGTACTGTCTGTGTGTCTGTGTGTCTGTCTGTCTGTCTGTCTGTCTGTCTGTCTGTCTGTCTGTCTGTCTCTCTGACTGTGTGTCTGTGTGTTTGTCTGCCTGTCTGTCTGTCTGTTTGTCTGTCTGTCTGTCTGTCTGTCTGTCTATCTGTCATTCGCTCTGTCTTTCTCTCTGTCTTTCTCTTCCTCTCACTGCCTCTCTCTCTGTCTCTCTCTCTTTTAGCTCTCTTTCTCTCTCTTCTTTCTCTCTCTTTCTATATATTCTCTCTCTCTCTGCCTCTCTTTCTCTCTCTCTGCCCCTCTCTCTCTCTCTCTCTGCCTCTCTTTCTCTCTCTCTGCCTCTCTCTCTCTCTCTCTCTCTCTCTCTCTCTCTCTCACGCACACACACACACACACACACACACACACACACACACGCACTCACTCGCACGCACAAACACATACACACACATAAACACACACACATACACACACATACATACACACATACACACATTCACACACATACACACACGTAAATACACACCCACACACACTTACACATCTACGCCACATATTCATTCTGGCACGCACACCCTCCTCTGCTCTCAGGTCCTCCATGTCTTCCCAAGTTGCCTCCCTGCCAAGACGCTGCAGGCTAGAAATGCAGTGGCCTTGAGGATCAATGGCGGAGGATCTGCCCACTGCAGCAGTGCCAGAAAAAGAGCAGGCGGAGCCTCAGAAGCCTGGAACTGCGGCAGGCAGCCTGCAGGGAGATGGCGCCTCCAAGACTCCAGCGCGCCAGGGCCATTACACCTCACTTTGCCTCGCTGCAGAAGTGCTGTTCGCTCGCTGACGCTGGGGCGAAGGATTCATTCCCGAGTCCTCAATGAGCCGAGATGCTCTCATGATTGGCAGGCGTGATTACTCTGCTACATGTGGAATGCCATGAGCGATGATATCTCCCTGAAGGGTTAGTAACGCGAGAGTACTATGCTAACAGATAATCAGGTGAATGGGTAAAAACTGTCTGAGGATAGGGGGTGGGGGGGGGGGGGGGGGGGGGGGGGGGGGGGGGGGGGGGGGAGGCAGGCGAACATGCAGATGAGAAGCTACCCAACTGAAGAGGCAGACTAAGAGACAGACGCATGAGCGAGTCGCCATACACACACGCATGCACGCACGCACACACGCACACGCACGCATTCACGCATGCACGCACACACACACATATACTAACACAAAGATGTCCGTGCCCGCGCGCCCGCATGTGTGCGTATCTCTGTGTGTGTGAATGCGTATACACACACACACAAACACACACAGATACGCACACATGCCGGCGCGCGCGTGCATACACACACACGCACACACACACATACACACACACACACACACACACACATGTAAACACATAACACGAGTATGCCTTCACGCATGTGCGCACAAAACTTGAACTCTTACCAGCTGCAAAACAAAGGACAGTATCGAACCACATTACACGACTACTATGACAATCAAGGTTTGCCAAATTACTGAATTTACTTTAAAAGGTTCTCGTAGAGGTTTCCTTGTCTCTAAGAATTAGTGTGTAGTGGATGAACATTCCCACGTCTCTTGGATTTGCAGAATCCGTTCCCCCAATCAAACGGCTGTATTCTGTCTGTACTTTACTCGTCAAGTGCCGCGGACAACAAAATGGGTATTTAGTATCTATGTGTTGTCAAAAACTGTGAACTTCTTGTTCGTCTGCAGATTATTTATTCCAAAGCGGAATCACATAGTTGAATCTCGGAATTTCTTAATGGTAAGGTGGATTAAAGAATCATCTATGTAGAAGTGATCTTTAATTAAACATTGAATACCAGTGATATCTGATGCTGCTAGTACATTTTTGGTGCCATGTTTGGTAGAGACAGTCTTTGAGTGTCTGCTGAAATTGCTGCTTTTTTTAGCCTTTACATTCCTAACTCCCTCATTTAGCCGTTTTCAAGAGAAACCGGTCTCGCAAGGACATATCTTGATACGTTCCGCTCAGCTGAGATTCTAAACTATATTGCAGTTTTTCAGCATAAGGTAAGCATGAGTAGTCTGGAAGCGCTCTACCTTAGATTACCACAACGCCATCACCCCAGAACACCATGTGGAGACCCAGTTTGGCATCCAGTGGACTGCTGTCGCCATGCAGTGTTTACTGACCCTTGACCCCGTGTGACCCAGGGGAGTCATCTAACGAATCACTCCCTAGGTCTAGCTGGACTGAGTCCCACCATTAGTCCAGTATCCGGTTAGGAATCCCATGGGGAAGCATCATCCATGGCGCTCTTGCTTGGAGTCACCTGTCTGCAGTGCAAGTGGAAGACATGCGGGTGCCCTGAATCGAATTACTTCCAGATTGCCGGCGACTGCTGTTTTATTGCCACAAATATGTTTGGCCATTTTGCACCTTTTCTCCCTCTGTGTGGCAGTGAAAAAATATTTGGTTCCATGAGTATTTCACTGGGTGGTGGTGGCGACGGTGATCGTGGTGGTAGTGTGTGCGTGCGTGTGTGAGTGTGTGTGTGTGTGTGTGTGTGTGTGTGTGTGTGTGTGTGTGTGTGTGTGTGTGTGTACGTGTGTGTGTACGTGTGTTGTCTTTGTGTGTGTGTGTGTGTGTGTGTGTACTTGTGTGTGTTTCTATGTGTGTGTGTGTTTGTTTACATGTGTGTGTGTGTGTGTGTGCGTGTGTGTGTGTATGTGTGTATCGCCCGGCAGCACCCTGTATGACCAAGCACCCCTGTTTAGGGTCGGCACTGCTTGCTC
>JAWQFJ010012499.1:35000-44979 GCA_034096865.1 Theodoxus fluviatilis | reverse complement strand
GACGTGGAAAATCGCCACGGCAGCCACACCACAGCGCTACCAGTGCTTGTCCTTTTGCCCACAGTCTTGGGGTGTCAGGGAACGACAGGTGTGTCGGAGAGGGTGAGAGAAGGGTGCGGTGTGCAAACAAGTCTTGATGAGCCACAACAAACGGAGCGGACAGCAGTGTAGAAGTAGAATGCTATAAACACTCGATGAGAAGTTAGCTGTCAGACTCCATACAGCCGTCAAGCAAAGCACATTCACAGGCTAATGGAGGAGAAGGGCGACACGTCCCAGTTTCTACACCACAGCCACCTCCCACTGTCACCACTGAGCTCCCCACACTCCACAGGCGTCCCACCCTGTCATCCACGTCATGGAGAGAGGAGAAGAGACACAAGTCCACGTACCGCTCTTTCCAGACGGCGAGGAATTCTCCTGTCTCTCGTCACAGCACAGCACAGTGACTGCAGCAGTCTGGAGTCACATCTCCACTCCAACATCGAACGTCTCCTCCTTCAAGATGGCTGGGGCGTAGCCTGTACCCGACGTGTCCAAACCAGGAAGAGACGTCGGCAGTCTGGTCCGCGTGATCATTACGCCGATCTTGTGTAAAAAGCAAGCGCTTTTGCCAGACGAATGATCTAGCAGCCACCCCACCCTCTCACACCCGACTTTTGGGAACGCAGTGGATTGGCTGGGTTTACCGCGCGTCCGCAAACCAGATTGTAAATATCAACAGAGCTGCGTCAGTGCAGCCAGGGATCTATCTAGGCCAGCGACGCCGCTTGGCTTTCAAGGCTGTGGCTGTGCACAGGTGAGGGACGATTGTGCTGCAGGTGTGCACCCAGGCAGAACCAAGGGGTAGACAACTGTAGTGCTCTTTTAAAATAAGCTCCCTTTGATTGTGAACCCCACAGTCATGCTTGTTACATAAACAGATAGATTAGGCGACGGTTAGTTAACACACACACAGCCTTTCTCTTCTCTTAGATGTCCGTCGCGGGCGACGATGACCTCAGTGACTCCGAAGGTGGGATTGCAGCCCGAACTGCGATGCACATAAGCGACCGCACACCGGGCATGCTACAGCAGTAGTAGGATCAAACCTCCTTCCTTTACAGGCAGCACGCTTGCTGTCCAATCTTTGCAGGCGCCGCTCCTCAAAAGCCGCTACACTCTGGGCAGCCGCCGAGCGCCAGGCGCTACGGTCCGCAGCCAGGGACTCGCAGCCAGAGACACTGCTCCTGCAAGCTCTGAGAGTGGCCCTAATGCCGTCTTTGTAGCGTTTGGTTGGACCTCCAGAGGCTGCACCATCAGCCAGCTCAGAGAAGAAGATCATGTTGGAAAGGCGGGTGTCGCTTATCCTCATGACATAACCGACCCAACGCAGCTGGGCCTTCATGATGAGGGCCTCAATGCCCCAGATTTGAGCCAGCTGCAGTACCTCTGTGTTGGAAGCTCAGTCCTCCCAGGATATCTTCATGATTTTTCGGAGGCATCTCAGATGGAACTGGTCGAGGGTCCTGAGCTGCTTGCTGAACACAGTCCAAGTCTCACAGCCGTAAAGCAACGATGTCAGGACAACGGCCTTGTAGACTGCAATCTTCGTTTGCACGGTTAGGCCGCGTCCGTTTCACACTCGATTCCAGAGCCGTCCAAAGGATGCCCCTGCCTTTGCAAGCCGATTGGAGATATCCCTGTCCAAGCTGCAGTAACTAGATGTGAGACAGCTCCCCAGGTACGCGAAGGAGTCCACCGCCCGCAATTCTGAGCCATTGATCTTGATGACCGGTTCTGAGACTTCTTGTCCAGGTGCTGGTTGAAGTATTACCACTGTCTTTTGCAGCCTGATGGTGAGACCAAAGGTGCGGGCTGCCAATGACAGGCTATCAGCCAACTCTTACAGATCGTCTTGGCCATGTGCAGCAAGAGCACAGTCATCCGCAAAGAGGAAGTCTCTCACCGAAGCTGCCAGCACTTTGGATTTGAATCTGAGCCGTTGCAGGTCGAAGACACGTTCATCAGTACGGTACCTAATTGTGTCCCTGCATCAGCTGAATCCAAAGCCAAGCAAAAAAGACGCACAGGTCCAAAGACCACGTGACGGAGGTCCATCGATTTCGACAAAGACGTCAGTGACGCCAAAGATGAGAGCGCAACCCAAACTCACAAGCGCAAAGCCTGTGGCAACGGGGACAGGCTGTGTTCAGATCAACGTGTGCTGCAATGCGCACGTTTTGCACACTTCGTTTGTTGTCAAACTACAGCACACATGTTTCTCGAAATGCTTAGCTCAACCATTTATCATTGCTGTCCAAGAAAAGAAATTATCCCTCCAGGTTTACTGGAGGTCCTACGAACTTTATCCCTCCAGGTTTACTGGAGGTCCTACAGACTTTATGTGTCTGTCTGTCTGTCTGTGTGTCTGTCTGTCCCGACTTAACGGCTGATATCTCAACAACTACTGGACGGATTTCCTTGACATTTTGCACACTTACTGGAAGTTAGGTCAGATTGAATGTATCACATTTTCAGAATCGAGGTTTGAAAAGAAAGTGGTTTTTTGAGGTCGTAAACTCGAAAGCACCTCCCTAAATAGTCAATTGACGGAATGGCGAAATGCAAAATGTGACGTAATCAATAACGTGACGTAATTTTATCTGTATATCTGTGTGTCTGTCCCGACTTAATGGCTGATTTCTCAAAAACTACTGGACGGATTTCCTTGACATTTTGCACACTTACTGGAAGTTAGGTCCGATTGAATGTATCAAATTTTCAGAATCGAGGTTTGAAAAGAAAGGGATTTATTCAGGTTGTAAACTCGAAACCCCCCCCCTCAAAATCAGTTGACAGAATGGCGATAATATATCACTTTTTCCTTCACTCCCGTCACCAGCAGCGTTTCTTCCACGCTGTACGAGCGCTCACCAATTACATAAATAGTTTTTGTGATCCTCCCCAGAAGAAAAAAATCGCCTTTGCTTAAAAAAATACCATTTTACAGTCAAAATTGTCCACCCGCGCGGCCGGTCCGAAACCTTCGAACAGCCACTCCGTCTGAGCGCAATAACTTGGTAGTCTGTTTGCGTGGCCTAATGGCAGTGAATCGATAATAAACTTGGCAGAAAGAGACCTTAAGTATCCTAAAATGTACAAGACCATTCAAATTTCATGAACTATCATCCATTTTTCTACAATTTACAGTGCAAAATACGAAGCGGGGGAGTTTACGGAAAAGAACGTTATAATTGCTTTACAAACACGTAGTAACGTCAGTTGCCGAATGGCTCAGATGGTAAAGCGTTGGACTATTGTAACGTTAGGTCATGCGTGAACGGGTTCGAATCCGCGCTGAAACTTTTTTCGAACCCGACCTGTTTTTTGTGTTTTTTTTTGTGTGTGTTTTTTCCCCCTCTTTTCTCGAGAGGTTGCGGGTTCGAACCCATTTTTTTTTTTGGTGCCAAAACCTGGAGGTTCAGCGCCAGCGGTTTTTATCTGTGTGTGTGTGTGTGTGTGTGTGTGTGTCTGTCTGTCTGTCCCGACTTAACGGCTGATTTCTCAAAAACTACTGGACGGATTTCCTTGACATTTTGCACACTTACTGGAAGTTAGGTTCGATTGATTGTATCAAATTTTCAGAATCGAGGTTTGAAAAGAAAGTGGTTTTTTACGATCATAAACTCGAAAGCACCTCCCTAAATAGTCAATTGATGGAATGGCGAAATTGCAAAATGTGTGACGTAATCAATAACATGACATCATTTTATCTGTATGTCTGTGTGTCTGTCCCGACTTAACGGCTGATTTCTCAAAAACTACTGGACGGATTTCCTTGATATTTTGCACACTTACTGGAAGTTACATCCGATTGAAGGTATCAAATTTTCAGAATCAAGGTTTGAATAGAAAGAGATTTATTGAGGTCGTAATCTCGAACCCCCCCCCCTCAAGATCAGTTGACGAAATGGCGAAATCTCCCTCCACGGCCATGCCCCTTTCTTGCTATAGATCGCGTGGTAACACATGCAGGCGGGAAAATGGCTTCCATGCGAATGCAGACTGACTCGTTGCATTGTATTCCGTACAGCATTTGTGTCTCATTTTTGCCAGACAGTGAGAAGATTTCTCAGACTGTGATAGACAGGAGTATGAATAAATATTACTCATGTTATTTAGACGAAATTAAGATCTATGAGCAAGATGATTAAACGGTGGAGGTGACAGCTTGGTGCTTCAGATCAATGCGAAAAAATGAAGCACCACATCAAATTTCTTTCCATCTTGACGCTGCTAAGCAGAAGATCAACCATCCTCATTGCTCGTGCAAGGCTGGGTAAGTGTTGTTGTTTTTTTTAAATCATTTATCTGTTACGTGTTTCATGGAGTAACCTAAGCTCGCATTCCAAAATTGTAGAACCTACTCTTGAACTTTGAAGTGTTGTGTGTGGAGCCAAAAAGCTTGCGCAACTGTCCTTCGCACTGACTGTCCTATGCACGGACTGTCCTTTGCATTAACTGTCCTTCACACTGACTGTTCTATGCACTGACTGTCCGATGCACTGACTGTCCTATGCACTTTCACACTGACCAGTGCACAGAATGACCGGCACGTGTCCGAAGCACTGGTGAGCGCGACAAAAACTTGGAGTGGAATGCTAGATATTTACCCACTGTAGAAAGCGCACTTCCCCTCCTCTCCTTCGTGACTATCTCCTTGTCAGGGCATAGAACAGTCAGTGTGAAGGACAGTTAATGCAAAGGACGGTCAGTGCAAAGGACAGTCCGTGCATAGGACAGTCAGTGCGAAGGACAGTTGCGCAAGCTTTTTGGCTCCACACACAAATACCAAAGAACTTGAGACAACAAGAAGCGTCACTCCGCGATTTTACGCAGGACGAGATTTAGCCGGCGGTTTGCGTGAGTTGCGTCCCTTGTTTTTGGTTGGATCATGCTGATCGCCATGGCAGGCGAAATCGATTATGCTCTAGCTACCGATTTTATGAGCCAGTGAGTCTCTCAAACTGACAAACTGATGGTGTCTGCTCTAGTGTTAAAACTGCCAAGAAAGGCGCAACACAGGCCAGACCATCAACTTGATCATGATTGATCCAACCAAACTAAAGGGAAGTAAGCAAAAATTATTCGTGAGTGACTGTGACGTACAAAATACATGTGATGCAAGCAACATCTTGTCCTGCTTTTTTACTATACAAGATACTAGAGAGACGCTTCTTGTTGTCTCAAGTTCTTTGCAAACACTTCAACAGTAGGTTCTACAATTTTGGAATGCGAGCTTAGGTTACTCCATCAAACACGTAACAGATAAATGATTAAAAAAAACAACAACACTTACCCAGCCTTGCACGAGCAATGAGCAGTAATGTTCAATTTCAAATGCAGATCTGAGACTCAACCCGCACAGACTCCTTTGCTTTTATTCAGCCGGTTGAGATATAGTTGCTCATGTGGCCACGGAAAAGAACATTATAAATGCTTTACAAACATTCAGTCATACGAGTTCACCAATGGCACATGTGGTAGAGCGTTGGACTCTTGGTTATGCGTGACCAGCTGAAACTTTTTTTTCTCTCTTTTTTCGAGAGGTTGTGGGTTCGAACCCGACCTGGGTTTTTGTGTTAGTATGTGTGTGTGAGTTCTTTCCCCCTCTTTTCTCGAGAGGTTGTGGGTTCGAACCCGATCTTCTTTATTATATTATTTTTTAATGATAAAACCTGGAGGTTCAGCACCAGCGGTTTTTACAGAACAGTTTTGCCCGACTGACTGTGCTGATGCACTGATGATTTGTTTTTATTAATGACATTAATGTACTTGGGTAACTTCTAGTCTGTATTATTTTCTTCTCTGGATTGCATAGTTCACAGCAATTTCCTCAATCTTTGATTCATGATCATGGTAATGGAAATTTTTTTAATGATCGGTCAGTGATTACCTACACCACCAGACATGCAGAGGGCATGTGTGTGTCACTGTGTACACATGTGATATTTCAAAGCTCTGTATAACTTGAAGTTAAGAATCACAAATTCTCATAGCATTAAGCTAAGGCATTTATAGAAAGATTGTGCAAAGAACTAATAGTCTTCTTTTATGTATGGAGCAACTGTATCATGTGAGCCATTTACTTGCCAGTTATGAAGATGCTGACTTGATTTGCCTTGCTTTCATGATAAGAAAATCATTAACTTAAGTATTCTTGTATGTAATATAATATTAATTGGAAGATTTTGTATGTAAGTATTCCTTTCAAGTCTGTTTGTGGATTGTTCTTGGCCATAGAATTTATTTTGGATGTGTTATGAACCAGAATAAATCAGCAAAAGTGCATTTGTTGAACAGTTTACTGGAATTTAGTTTCTGTTTGGTTCCATCGCATGGTGGACATTTGTGAATCTGTGTTCCTAAAACACTCTTAAAATGCAACTCAACAGCAAAGTTATCATTGTGCCTGTTCAAAACAACAATGTGGACATTTTCCTTAGGTGAGGGAGAGAAATGGCAATTTACTGATTTTTAAAAATATATCTACATCATGTAGGCTGCCGTTTTTCTTGAAAAACCCATTACGGATATCACAAAAAAGTAATTACTCACCCCACATCATGGATATTTTTATGAAACCTATTTCCTAGATTTGGGGGAACAAGATCAAATTTTAATGCAAGTTTTGAAGCTTCTGTGGACACGCATAGCGCGAGTTAACACAGTTATTCGCACTGCAATGGTCACCTCCTTGCCTTGATTTCTTCTTCGTGGTCGACATTTTTGACCGGCTAATCACGACTACGACTTCTGTGGACACGCATAGCGCGAGTTAACACAGTTATTCGCACTGCAATGGTCACCTCCTTGCCTTGATTTCTTCTTCGTGGTCGACACTTTTTACCGGCTAAGCACGGTTACCGCTTGGTGGTGCGCGTGATCCTAATTTCGCCGGAAGTGACCGGATGAATCATCTTATTGTAGAGGGTCTTTGGAGCACGTGCGTGCGTGCCTGTAGCAGCCAAAAGTTACTCCGGAAGTCATCGCAGAGTTATCTGCTCGGCTTTTTCTTTATGCGATTTACCGCTCCTGCACCTGTTCTTTGCATGGAATATATCCCGACAAACGACGCATTAGTTTCTTTACTAGTTTTTGTGTTTTTGGTGCATTTGTGTAGTTTAACACATAATATAGTGCCCCGTGCAAAGCCGTCTCCGCTGCCGGAAATGATATGGGAGTCACCTCCCTGTAGTCTATTTGTAGTCTGGTTTTATAAAACGCGACCGTTGACTGACTTGGCACGCCCGGGGAATTATGCTAAGATCCGGCCGCGTTAATATATCTGCGTTTTGTGACAAACGTCTTGCTCGGCGGTACTGTACTCCATGCACCTTAACGGTGCGCGTGATTCGGGTGTAATCTTAAGCTAAACGACGTTCCGAATGTTTCCGACTTCGACCATTTCAGCAGCGCCAATAAACGTCGTTTAGCTTAAGATTACACCCGAATCACGCGCACCGTTAAGGTGCATGGAGTACAGTACCGCCGAGAAAGACGTTTGTCACAAAACGCAGATATATTTACGCGGCCGGATCTTAGCATAACTCACCGTGCGTGCAAAGTCAGTCAGGCGGAGTGGCGGGTGCCGTCTCTTTTTAGAGTGGAATTCTCAGCACGTCCCGAGCAGATAACTCTGCGATGACTTCCGGAGTAACTTTTGGCCGGGAGTAACTTTTGGCTGCTACAGTGCCTCCCCGCGCGTATGTGAGTGGGCAAGTGAGTGAGTAAGCGAGGTAACGCGTGTCGGTGTAAGTGACAGAGTGAGTAGGTGCGTTGAGTGAGTGGAGTGAGTGAGTGGCTGCGTGTGAGCCACAGATAAGGGCGGTAAGTCGCTATATAAAAACCATTACTTTCACCCTGTACCATTGCTATTGTCAATGCTGTAAAATGTAAACCTATGAATTGTTTTTGCTGCCATGCTTTTCTACTTCCACCGAGTGCGCCACAATTATTGCAATTTTCATGTCTGCCGTAATGTGAGGATTTCTGTGCATCGAGCATTGCACATTCCATGGCAGGCTGATATCCAGTACCAAACCATAATCAGCAAATCAAGTCATCAATATCATTGACAGAAGAACGTTATGGTGCTATATGTTTCTAGCGACAAAGCAAGCAAACAAACAAATAAGCAAATCTTTCACAACTGCCTTTCAGTTGGATAAAATATCGTACCCTGAAATTAGATGCTGGAGAGAAATACATGAATACATAAAAGCGTGTTTTTCCATTGCATTATCATTCTTTTTGTCTTTGGTGTCAAACTCACAATGATGGAGTGTGTGAGTGTACGTAGACCTAGTTTCAGAAAAACAGATGTGGAGTGTATTAGTGTAGATTAAGTGACATACACACAGTGGTGGAGTGTGTGAGTGTAGACTTAGTGTCAGACACACAGTGGTGGAGTGTGTGAGTGTAGACTTAGTGTCAGACACACAGTGTTGGAATGTGTGAGTACAGTGTCAGAAACATGGTGCAGTTATTGAGTACAGTGTCAGACATATAGCCGGGGAGTGTGTGAGAAGATTTCCTTCCTCACAAATACTGCTGTTATTTCTCCAAGCTGAGTGGCAGGCAGGGTGTGTGGTCTTGCACCCAGTGCCTCAAGGCACACTCCACCAGGCCAGCAGGGAAGGGCTCACTGCCACCAGGCACTTGCAACCCCACACACTGAGGCAACTACACAGCAGCTGACACCCACACAAGCCCCCACACCTGCACCTCCTCCACCTGCATGGCGCCCTTGCTGTGGCCACAGGTGTGCCTCCCTGTTGGCTGTGCAGTCCCACCCTGCTCCCAGCTTGGAGACGGCCCACCCTGACGGGCCTGGCCCACTGACAGCTGCCTGTCACAGACTGGAGCCTCTCACTGCCCACAGGCCTTGCCTGTCACTCGTCTGGCAGGAAACGTTTCATTGGCCATCAACAACAAGCTGTCTTTGTAGGGTTGTGGTGTCTTTATTCTTGGAGTAATATGGCACATCTAGAAATCACAGTAATGAGTTTGGTACACAGAGTAAGTACTGATTATGTTGCATTAGAGCTAAAGAACCAAATATAAATGTGAAGAAATTTCAGCCCGGGATTAATATGTATATACTAAGCAGTGCTGCACAGAGTGAAAAAAAAGAAGACAAAAATTCACTAGGTTCAATAAGAACAACAGATCTAAGGTCATAACATACATCCCATTAGCAACTCGACCAAAACAAACCCACTATGCAATGAAAACAAAAAGACTCCACAAGAAGAAAACATCTGCCCACAAAATGTGCAGTACACATCTCAAAACAATGGCCAGTGACGTCATCAGTGCTGTACAGGTCAAAGCCTACAGTGAGACAAACACGCTGCACATTTACAGAGAGAGAAGCTCACTTCCACAACAAGGCAGCCTTTCTCCTTCACACACACTTACATGTACTCAACTACACTTGGTGAGACTTGCATTACCAGCCACATTACAAATTGTCATGTCACTTGTGTAAACCATGGATTGTCTCTTTCTCATTGAATGAAAGCATGGTCACATGTTCTGAATACGTGTTTATTTTATGTGCATAATCTCCTCTCTACATTATGTGCATGTTTTCTATACATCATCTGCAAACCTCCTCTACATAAGCATTCATATGCTAACAGCACATCTCACTTATTTATACAAGAAAAGAATTCTCTCCTTAAATGTTTGGGGATAAATGTATAAAACTCAAAAGAAAACCAAAGCACCATTTACTGCTATATGACTGTTCATGCATTCCTCAACACACAGCACTCCATGTGTGTAGTTTCCTTCCACTGTGAGAGGATCGTGTGTTCAAAGACAAATACATGGAGGAAGCAACCAGTCATGCACATCAGCAATGCAGACGGTGATGACATCTACTGTGTAAGATAGTGTGCTTTTTACAAATGCGCACACATACACACAC
>JAWQFJ010012499.1:22500-30000 GCA_034096865.1 Theodoxus fluviatilis | reverse complement strand
TAAGAATGTGTATTCCCCTGGGGGCTGTGGGTAAGAATGTGTATTTCCCTGGTGGCTGGGGGTACGAGTGTGTATTCCCCTGTGGGTTGTGGGTAAGAATGTGTATTCCCCTGTGGGCTGTGGGTAAGAATGTGTATTCCCCTGTGGGCTGTGGGTAAGAATGTGTATTCCCCTGGGGGCTGTGGGTAAGAATGTGTATTTCCCTGGGGCTGAGGGTAAGAATGTGTATTTCCCTGGGGGCTGTGGGTAAGAATGTGTATTCCCCTGTGGGCTGTGGGTAAGAATGTGTATTCCCCTGTGGACTGTGGGTAAGAATGTGTATTCCCCCTGGGGGCTGGGGGTAAGAATGTGTATTCCCCTGGGGGCTGGGGGTAAGAATGTGTATTCCCCTGTGGGCTGGGTGTAAGAATGTGTATTCCCCTGCGGGCTGTGGGTAAGAATGTGTATTTCCCCTGGGGGCTGGGGGTACGAGTGTGTATTCCCCTGTGGGTTGTGGGTAAGTATGTGTATTCCCCTGTGGGCTGGGGGTAAGAATGTGTATTTCCCTGGGGGCTGTGGGTAAGAATGTGTATTTTCCCTGTGGGCTGTGGGTAAGAATGTGTATTTCCCTGTGGGCTGTGGGTAAGAATGTGTATTTCCCCTGGTGGCTGGGGGTACGAGTGTGTATTCCCCTGTGGGTTGTGGGTAAGAATGTGTATTCCCCTGTGGGCTGGGGGTAAGAATGTGTATTTCCCTGGGGGCTGGGGGTAAGAATGTGTATTCCCCTGGGGGCTGGGGGTAAGAATGTGTATTTCCCTGGGGGCTGGGGGTAAGAATGTGTATTTCCCCTGGGGGCTGGGGGTAAGAATGTGTATTTCCCCTGGGGGCTGTGGGTAAGAATGTGTATTTCCCTGGGGGCTGTGGGTAAGAATGTGTATTTCCCCTGGGGGCTGGGGGTAAGAATGTGTATTTCCCTGGGGGCTGTGGGTAAGAATGTGTATTCCCCTGTGGGCTGTGGGTAAGAATGTGTATTTCCCTGGGGGCTGTGGGTAAGAATGTGTATTCCCCTGGGGGCTGTGGGTAAGAATGTGTATTTCCCTGGGGGCTGGGGGTAAGAATGTGTATTTCCCTGGGGGCTGTGGGTAAGAATGTGTATTTCCCTGGGGGCTGTGGGTAAGAAGTGTGTATTTCCCCTGGGGGCTGGGGTAAGAATGTGTATTTCCCTGGGGGCTGGGGGTAAGAATGTGTATTCCCCTGGGGGCTGGGGGTAAGAATGTGTATTTCCCTGGGGGCTGGGGTAAGAATGTGTATTTCCCTGGGGGCTGTGGGTAAGAATGTGTATTTCCCCTGGGGGCTGGGGGTAAGAATGTGTATTTCCCCTGGGGGCTGTGGGTAAGAATGTGTATTTCCCCTGGGGGCTGGGGGTAAGAATGTGTATTTCCCTGGGGGCTGTGGGTAAGAATGTGTATTTCCCTGGGGGCTGTGGGTAAGAATGTGTATTTCCCTGGGGGCTGGGGGTAAGAGTGTGTATTCCCCTGGGGGCTGGGGGTAAGAATGTGTATTTCCCTGGGGGATGGGGGTAATAATGTGTATTTCCCCTGGGGGCTTGGGGTAAGAGTGTGTTTTACCCTGTGAGCTGTGGGTAAGAATGTGAATTCCCCTGGGGGACTGTGGGTAAGAGTGTGTATTTTCCTGGGGGCTGGGGGTAAGAAAGTGTATTTCCCTGGGGGCTGGGGGTAAGAATGTGTATTTCCCTGGGGGCTGGGGGTAAGAGTGTGTGTTTCCCTGGGAGCTGGGGGTAAGAAAGTGTATTTCCCCTGTGGGCTGGGGGTAAGAATGTGTATTTCCCTGGGGGCTGGGGGTAAGAATGTGTATTTCCCTGGGGGCTGGGGGTAAGAATGTGTATTTCCCTGGGGGGCTGGGGGTAATAATGTGTATTCCCCTGGGGGCTGTGGGTAAGAATGTGTATTTCCCCTGGGGGCTGGGGGTAAGAATGTGTATTTCCCCTGGGGGCTGTGGGTAAGAATGTGTATTCCCCTGTGGGCTGGTGGTAAGAATGTGTATTTCCCCTGTGGGCTGGGGGTAAGAATGTGTATTTCCCCTGGGGGCTGGGTGTAAGAATGTGTATTCCCCTGGGGGCTGTGGGTAAGAATGTGTATTTCCCCTGGGGGCTGGGGGTAAGAATGTGTATTTCCCTGGGGGCTGTGGGTAAAAGTGTGTATTTCCCCTGGGGGCTGTGGGTAAGAATGTGTATTTCCCCTGTGGGCTGTGGGTAAGAATGTGTATTCCCCTGGGGGCTAGTGGTAAGAATATGTATTTCCCCTGTGGGCTGTGGGTAAGAATGTGTATTTCCCTGGGGGCTGTGGGTAAGAATGTGTATTTCCCTGGGGGCTGTGGGTAAGGATGTGTATTTCCCCTGGGGGCTGGGGGTACGAGTGTGTATTCCCCTGGGGGCTGGGGGTAAGAATGTGTATTTCCCTGGGGGCTGGGGGTAAGAGTGTGTATTCCCCTGGGGGCTGGGGGTAAGAGTGTGTATTCCCCTGGGGGCTGGGGGTAAGAATGTGTATTTCCCTGGGGCTGTGGGTAAGAATGTGTATTCCCCTGGGGGCTGTGGGTAAGAATGTGTATTTCCCCTGTGGGCTGGGGGTAAGAATGTGTATTCCCCTGGGGGCTGGGGGTAAGAATGTGTATTTCCCTGGGGGCTGGGGGTAAGAATGTGTATTCCCCTGGGGGCTGGGGGTAAGAATGTGTATTTCCCCTGTGGGCTGGGGGTAAGAATGTGTATTGCCCTGGGGGCTGGGGGTAAGAATGTGTATTTCCCCTGTGGGCTGGGGGTAAGAATGTGTATTTACCCTGTGAGCTGTGTGTAAGAATGTGTATTCCCCCTGTGAGCTAGGGGTAAGAATGTGTATTTCCCCTGGGGGCTTGGGGTAAGAGTGTGTTTTACCCTGTGAGCTGTGGGTAAGAATGTGTATTTCCCCTGGGGGCTTGGGGTAAGAATGTGTATTCCCCCTGGGGGCTGGCGGTAAGAGTGTGTATTTCCCTGGGGGCTGTGGGTAAGAGTGTGTTTTTCCCCTGTGGGCTGGGGGTAAGAAAGTGTATTTCCCCTGGGGGCTGGGGGTAAGAATGTGTATTTCCCCTGGGGGCTGGGGTAAGAATGTGTATTTCCCTGGGGGCTGGGGGTAAGAATGTGTATTTCCCTGGGGGCTGGGGGTAAGAATGTGTATTTCCCCTGGGGGCTGGGGGTAAGAATGTGTATTTCCCCTGGGGGCTGTGGGTAAGAATGTGTATTTCCCTGGGGGCTGGGTGTAAGAATGTGTATTTCCCCTGGGGGCTGGGGGTAAGAGTGTGTATTTCCCCTGGGGGCTGGGGGTAAGAATGTGTATTTCCCCTGGGGGCTGGGGTAAGAATGTGTATTTCCCTGGGGGCTGTGGGTAAGAATGTGTATTTCCCTGGGGGCTGGGGGTAAGAATGTGTATTTCCCTGGGGGCTGGGGGTAAGAATGTGTATTTCCCTGGGGGCTGGGGTAAGAATGTGTATTTCCCTGTGGGCTGGCGGTAAGAATGTGTATTTCCCTGGGGGCTGGGGTAAGAATGTGTATTTCCCTGGGGGCTGTGGGTAAGAATGTGTATTACCCTGGGGGCTGGGGTAATAATGTCTATTTCCCTGGGGGCTGGGGTAAGAATGTGTATTTCCCCTGGGGGCTGGGGGTAAGAATGTGTATTTCCCCTGGGGGCTGTGGGTAAGAATGTGTATTTCCCCTGGGGCTGTGGGTAAGAATGTGTGTTTCCCTTGGGGCTGGGGGTAAGAATGCGTTTTTCCCCTGGGGGCTGGGGGTTCCCTGGGGGCTGGGGGTAAGAATGTGTATTTCCCTGGGGCTGGGGTAAGAATGGTATTCCCTGGGGACTGGGGTAAGAATGTGTATTTCCCCTGGGGGCTGTGG
Source organism: Theodoxus fluviatilis (assembly GCA_034096865.1). NCBI lineage: Eukaryota > Metazoa > Mollusca > Gastropoda > Cycloneritida > Neritidae > Theodoxus > Theodoxus fluviatilis. The sequence continues at coordinate 26,078 of JAWQFJ010012499.1, read as the reverse complement.
GTAAGAATGTGTATTTCCCTGGGGGCTGGGAGTAAGAATGTGTATTCCCCTGTGGCTGGGGTAAGAATGTGTATTTCCCTGGGGGCTGGGGGTAAGAGTGTGTATTTCCCCTGGGGCTGGGGTAAGAATGTGTATTTCCCTGGGGGCTGGGGGTAAGAATGTGTATTTCCCCTGGGGGCTGTGGGTAAGAATGTGTATTTCCCTGGGGGCTGGGGGTAAGAATGTGTATTTCCCCTGGGGGCTGGGGGTAAGAATGTGTATTTCCCCGGGGGCTGGGGGTAAGAAAGTGTATTTCCCTGGGGGCTGGGGGTAAGAGTGTGTATTTCCCCTGGGAGACTGTGGGTAAGAATGTGTATTTCCCTGGGGCTGTGGGTAAGAATGTGTATTTCCCCTGGGGGCTGGGGGTAAGAATGTGCTTTTCCCCTGTGGGCTGGGGGTAAGAGTGTGTATTTCCCTGGGGGCTGTGGGTAAGAATGTGTATTTCCCTGGGGGCTGTGGGTAAGAATGTGTTTTTCCCTGTCGGCTGAGGGTAAGAATGTGTTTTCCCGGGGCTGGGGTAGTGGATTCCTGGGGCTGGGTAAGAATGTGTATTTCCCTGTGGGCTGTGGGTAAGAATGTGTATTTCCCCTGGGGGCTGGGGGTAAGAATGTGTATTTCCCCTGTGGGCTGGGGGTAAGAATGTGTATTCCCCTGTGGGCTGGGGGTAAGAGTGTGTTTTTCCCCTGTGGGCTGGGGGTAAGAAAGTGTATTTCCCCTGTGGGCTGTGGGTAAGAATGTGTTTTTCCCTGGGGGCTGGGGGTAAGAATGTGTATTCCCCTGGGGGCTGGGGGTAAGAATGTGCTTTTCCCCTGGGGGCTGGGGGTAAGAATGTGTTTTTCCCCTGTGGGCTGTGGGTAAGAATGTGTATTTCCCCTGTGGGCTGAGGGTAAGAAAGTGTTTTTCCCCTGTGGGCTGAGGGTAAGAAAGTGTTTTTCCCCGGTCGGCTGAGGGTAAGAAAGTGTTTTCCCCTGTGGGCTGAGGGTAAGAAAGTGTATATCCCTGGGGGCTGAGTGTACGTATAGGCCCACTACATCTACCTGGGTGAATCGTAGGAGGCGAAGCACTGGGGAAATGTAGATTTGACCAGCTCTTACTCCTCTAGCGATTTTGTAGTCGGCCTTACATAGCCTATCAAAGGCTGATAGGCCATAAAACACATGTTATTCATTATTTTGTTCATTCATTCATTCAGTTATTCATTCACTTCTTCGTTCCTTCATTATTTCATTCACTCACTCGTTCGTTTTCATTCATTCATTTATTCCCTCATTATTCATTCGCTTGCGAGCTCGTTCACCCACTCACTTACTCAATCATCCAGTCATTTGTTCATTTACTTGTTTATTCGTTCATTCATTCATTCATTCATTCATTCACTCGCTCATTCACTCCGTCATTCACTCGTTCATTCACTCAACCGCTCACTCAGTCATTCAATCATTCATTTGTTTGTTCCTTCGTTCCTTTGTTTGTTCATTCATTCGTTCATCGACAAACTCACAGCGTCCTGTGTGTGCTTGCTCCCTCGACCTCGTGCCGACCGTTCCTGTTCCAAGAGCGCCGTGAGTCGCGCCAGGGCGGAGGACGAGGATACGCTCACTGCCTGACGAGCCTCCGGCGTGGCCTTGAGGAAAGAGTGAACAGATAAGTGAATAAATGAACAAATGAATAAACAAATGAATGTATGGGTCGATGGATGGATGATTGATTGGCTGCACTGATGACTAATGGATGAATGGGTGGATGGATGGATGGATGATTGATTGGCTGCACTGATGACTAATGGATGAATGGATGGATGGATGGATGGATGATTGATTGGCTGCACTGATGACTAATGGATGAATGGATGGATGGATGGATGAATGAATGAATGAATTAATTAATTAATGAATGGATGGATGGATGGATGGATGGATGGATGGATGGATGGATGGATGGATGGATGGATGGATGGATGGATGGATGGATGGATGGATGGATGGATGGATGGACGGATGGATGGATGGATGAATGAATGGATAGATGGATGGATGGATGGATGGATGGATGGATGGATGGATGGATGGATGGGTGGGTGGGTGGGTGAGTGGATGGATGGATGAGTGGATGGATGAATGATTTAAATAATAAATTATGGGAAGAAAAATGAATGAATGAATGCATGAATTGATCGAGGAGTGAATGGATGGGCGTTTACATGAATGAATAAACGAATAAATGAATGAGCGAATAAGCGCGTGAATAGTCGAGCAAACGCATGATTGCGCAAATGGATATGTGAGAGTGGGTGAAAAAACAAAGAAAACATGAGTTTGGAATGAACAAATTAATTGAGCGATGATTCATGAACAGGTGAGCGCATCAATGGATGAGCAAAGAAATGGAAGGAAAAAGTGAACGTATGAATGGATTCAACAGCCCCCACCTGTGCCTGTATACCTTCCCAGGTGTCAGGAAGCAGTGTTTTGTCCATGTCCGCCAGGATCTTGGAAGCCAGCTGAAATATCCAACAAGTTTCACAAGAACAAAACCCTCAATCCACAAACTCGCAGCAAAAGTGCGTAAAGGTCGAACACACTGCATCATCCGTAGCCAACACGCGAAAGTGTTGGTCTACGATTTTTCAGGGATTTGACCATTTTTGAAACTTTGAGAACATATCATTACTATCTAATGTCCTAGGAGTATGAGATCAGCAGCAAAAAAGGACGAAATGAGAGACATCTACGACATCTGACTCACTCATTCAGAATGCCTGTATGTCGCGGCATGTACGTGTAATGTCAAGAAAGAAAAGCATGTCAGTTTGTGGCATTCGTGATTGTATGGCATCCAAACTGCACAGATTCTTGACAAATACGGTCAGACTGACACGCAGACAGTCACAGACAGAGAGACAGAAAGACAGAGAAACAGACAGAGAAACAGACAGAAAAACAGACAGACAGACAGAAAGACAGACAGAGAAACAGACAGAGAAGCACAGACAGACAGACAGACAGACAGACAGACAGACAGACAGACAGACAGACAGACAGACAGACAGACAGACAGACAGACAGACAGACAGACAGACAGACAGGCAGGCCGGCGGGCAGGCAGTCAGTCAGACAGACAGACAGACAGACAGACAGACAGGCAGGCAGGCAGGCAGGCAGGCAGGCAAACAGACAGACAGAGAGACAGACAGGCAGGCAGGCACGCAGGCAGGCAGGCAGACAGACACACAGACAGACAGACAGACAGACAGACAGACAGACAGACAGACAGACAGAAAGACAGACAGACAGACTGACAGACAGACGGACGGACGGACGGACAGACAGACGGAAAGACAGACAGACAGACAGACAGACAGACAGAAGACAGAGTCACCGACAATCAAACACAAGAAGGGCAAAGCCCATACGACTCACATGCTTGACCTTGACCTTTACATGATCTTGACATTTACATGACCTTGACCTTCAGGTGACCTTCAAGGTCAAGGTCAAACAACTAAACCTACCAATGACATCATACACTAAGAAATGCTT
>JAWQFJ010012499.1:0-17500 GCA_034096865.1 Theodoxus fluviatilis | reverse complement strand
GCTAGGGAAATCGTGACTTGGCTTGCTCTTATACAGGCTCTGGTGATTTTTCGCAGTCATTGTTCTCACATAGTCCACAAAAGCTGATATGCATTTCAGTTTCAGACAGTTTCTCATACACAAATACTACGAACACATTCAAAACTCTTCTTCACGATGCTTTTTGCCGCCGTGTACGTACACAATACGCATAGGGAAGACCACGAGGGGGGGGGGGGGGGGGGGGGGGGGGGGGGGGTGCGGGTGGCTTGGGCAGCCCTGCTGTTTGCTGGTCTCACCTCCAGTTTCCGGCTGCTGAAGGGCCGCAGGAGACCAAGCGAGTTCATGAGGATGAAGAGCTGGTCCTTGTTCTTGATGCTGGTCAACTTGACCAGAGCTTCTTTGGTCACCTCCCGTATCAGTTCCTGCAGAAGCGACCAGGCGACTTAATCTGAAGGCCTGCATGGCTCAAGTGATAACTCTATGAAAAGGTTATTTTTATTGTCACCTCCTCCAAGGTTATGTTTTACCCGCGGTTCGTTAGTTACCTCCGCCAAGGTTATGTTTTACCCGCGGTTCGTTAGTTACCTCCGCCAAAGTTATGTTTTACCCACGGTTCGTTAGTTACCTCCGCCAAAGTTATGTTTTACCCACGGTTCGTTAGTTACCTCCGCCAAAGTTATGTTTTCCCCGCGGTTCGTTAGTTAATTGATTAGTTTGTCGTGTGGGGCTCCGTGTCGGGGTGGTCAGCGCGCTTGACCTGCAGTCGCTTGCGGCTAGTGGGTGCGGTGTTCGAAGCTGCGCTGATTCTAGAGTTGCATCCTTGAGCAAAAATGCTTTTCTCGCATTGCTTCTCCCCACCCAGGAGTAAAACGGGTACCTGTAAGGGCTGAACTGGGAAAACTGGGAAAGCAAATTTTGGCGCGTTCACCCGCAGCCTGGTTGCATGCTCGCCAGGAAGTTGAGATGGTGTTGGAGTGATACAAAGAGGTGGCCCGATGACCAGGGGGTAAATGTGTGCGGTTTGAGCACCCATCAATGGGTGAAAAGTCGCTATGTAAAAAAGAGCACCTTTACCTTTACCTTTAGTTAGCAAAATAACTCCAACGTTCAAAACGGATGCTGATGAAATTTGGTGCAGTGTCAGGGTTATACGCCAGGGCCAGTATTCACAACGGCGATTTATCGACGATTTATTTTAACTCCGATTTATCTCTAAACTCAGACGATTCCAACTGTCTGTTCCGCTCTCCCTTGGCTGGAAACCAGTATATATAGCAAAGCGCAACCTAGGATCCTCTGACGAGCGTACCTTATCTAACCGATCAAGATAACGCGGGGCTAGGGGATAAATCGAGTGTTAAAAAGATAAATCGCCGTTGTGAATACGGGCCCAGGAAGAATTCATTACATTCTGGAGTTTATATGCTAGATTCGTTTTGGAATAACGACCCAGAAGAGAAAATTTTCCGCAAATCAAGAAATTGATGACGCCAAACTCTTGATGACGTCGTCGTATGCGTTCGGCACTCAGAAATCGCTTTCAGCCACTAAAATGAACTAAACTTCGTAGCGTCAGGCCTGGCCAGCAAAACGTCCTGCCTGAATTAATCTTACGGACGATGGAAGAGAACGTGTGGCTTCCTTGGTGGAGGTTTGCCCTCCCAGAGTGCTTTCTAGCTTCATTAAATGAACATACAAGTGTATGAGCTGAGCAAAGACGCTCTCTAACGGGACCGCCAGCTTCTGAAGACACTATCTAACGGGACCACCAGCTTCTAAAGACACTATCTAACGGGACCGCCAGCTTCTGAAGACACTATCTAACGGGACCGCCAGCTTCTGAAGACACAATCTAACGGGACCGCCAGCTTCTGGAGACACAATGTAACGGGACCGCCAGCTTCTGAAGACACAATGTAACGGGACCGCCAGCTTCTGAAGACACAATCTAACGGGACCACCAGCTTCTGAAGACACTATCTAACGGGACCGCCAGCTTCTGAAGACACTATCTAACGGGACCGCCAGCTTCTGAAGACACTATCTAACGGGACCGCCAGCTTCTGAAGACACTATCTAACGGGACCGCCAGCTTCTGAAGACACTCTCTAACGGGACCGCCAGCTTCTGCAGTTTTGACGCGATTTGTCATTTGGCCTCTCCTGACGTTTTGACGTTCGAGGCAACATCACATCCGGTAGAATGAAAGCTACAGTGGACTAGTAACAAGAAGAGCAAAGCTCATACGACTCACATGCTTGACCTTGACCTTTACATGACCTTGACCTTTACATGACGTTGACCGTCAGGTGACCTTCAAGGTCAAGGTCAAACAACTAAACCTAGCAATGACATCATACATTAAGAACTGCTTCGCACATTTTCTCTACCAAAATACATGTGACCTTGACCCAAAGTCAAGGTCATCCAAGGTCATGCAACACAAAGCTGTTAATTCAAGACATAGGAAGCACAATGATGCGTATTGGCACTTTCTACCATGAGATATGGTCACTTTTAGTGGTTCACTACCCCATTTTGGTCACAATTCATAAGGGTCAAAGTGACCTTGACCTTGATGACATGTGACCAAATGTGTCTCATGATGAAATTATAACATGTGTACTACAATGTTATGAAGTTTGGAAGAGTTATCTTCCATAGTTCAGGGTCAAGGTCACTTCAAAATATGTATACAATCCAACTTTAAAGAGCTCCTGTGACCTCGACCTTGAAGCAAGGTCAAGTCACTGAGTATGTTTTGTGAGGCCTTGTCATCCTACACCATCATGCCAAAGTGGGTGTTGATAGACTTAATAGTCTCCGAGAAAAATCCAACGTTAAAGTATTTTACGGAAGACAGGACGCCCGGACGCCCGGACAAACGGTGACCTTGACCTTGATGATATGTGACCAAATGTGTCTCATGATGAAATTATAACATGTTTACTACAATGTTATGAAGTTTGGAAGAGTTATCTTCCATAGTTCAGGGTCAAGGTCACTTCATAATATGTATACAATCCAAATTTAAAGAGCTCCTGTGACATTGACCTTGAAGCAAGGTCAAGTCACTATGTATTTTTTGTGAGGCCTTGTCATCCTACACCATCCGAGAAAAATCCAACGTTCAAGTTTTTTAAGGATTACAGGACGCCCGGACGCCCGGACGGACGACACGGGTGACCTAGTATGAAAGTATAACATGTGTACTACAATGTTATGATGTTTGGAAGAGTTACCTTCCAAAGTTCAGGGTCAAGGTCACTTCAAAATATGTATACAATCCAACTTTGAAGAGCTCCTGTGACCTTGACTTTGAAGCAAGGTCAATCAAACTGGTATCAAAAGATAGGGATTACTTTGCCCTATAAACCATATATAGGTCAGGTATCCAATCTCAAACACTTCAGTCAAAAATTGGGAAAATTTGAAAAATGGCTGTTTTTTTTACGGCCCCTGCGACCTTGACCTTGAAGCAAGGTCAAGTCACTATGTATGTTTTTGTACGCCTTGCCATCATACACCATCATTGGGTATTGATAGACTTAATAGTGTCCGAGAAAAATCCAACGTTAAAGTTTGTACGGACGCCCGGACGGACGAAACGGGTGAGTACATAGACTCACTTTTGCTTCGCATGTGAGTCAAAAATCGTGATTTTACATAGTATCGTCTTTCATGTGTATCTGCATTTAAATAATTCGAAGATTGAAAGAAATTTGTGTATTACTTTCCTAATCAAAGACTCTTGAGCGTAATGAAGCAAGAATTCATAGTCGATCATTTTGTTTACATTTGCCAGACCAGTGCGGGAATGTACGCGTTATTTTTCAGTATTGCCGTTAGTTTTATTGCAAAAGTTTAGGTGCTGTACTTGTCATCAAGATGTATTCTTTAGACTGACAAATTAATATTATAAGTTAGTGAGCTTTCATCGGAGAGCGAACAGCGCAGCTATTGTAAAATAGTGGCTCACCGAAAGTGATGTTCCTGCAAATCACTAGCTCTCTCTCAATTCGGCGAAGCTGGCGGTCCCGTTAGATAGTGTCGTTGGCTGAGGCAGTGAAATGTTTACCGTTGTATTCAGATACATAAGTAAAACATTCTTGCATGAACATTTTGGGGACGCTGAAAAATAAACGCCTGGCGAGAAGAGCCTGACAGTTCTGGATGCTTCTTTGGGGCCTGCCCTCAGTGTCGAAGCCCCTCCGTCTTCCCCGTTGGTGGAAATGTGACCCTCCATCACTAAATGAGTCGGTTGCGCAGTCGAGTCATTTTGCGCAAACCGCCCACGAAGGAGGTGGGGGTTGTAGTGGTCGACTTCAAGATTTTGGGTTTTTGGGCTTCTCTAGTCCCTTCTTATTTGTATGAGTAAGTTTCGTGCTTGAATCAACGTGTAAGAGTATGTTTTATGATATTTTTTGGGTGTGATGGTAAATATTTTACAAGAAAACGTCTGCGAACCGATCGTCAACATCAAGCGTTTTTTCAAAGTTTCGTAGCCACCACTGCAACAGATCGACGGGGGAATACCCTAGGCTGCCAACCAAAGCCAAATACAATGCTTCATCTCTGTGGAAAATTTCATGAGTCTAGAACAAGGGTTGCTAAGGAATCTTAGGCCCAGTAAGATAAATCTCTGACAATAACTCAAGTCATTTGTCAGTGAACGATACATTCTGGCAGCTAGGGCATGCGTCATTAATAAACATTTCCTTCGCATATAGTCATCATCGTCGTCGTCATTATCATCATCTTCATCGTCGTCTTAAAAATTCGTCGACGTCGTTATCCGTTGTCGTTGTTGCTGTCGTCGTCGTTGTCGTCGTCATAATTGTCGTTGTCGGTATCGTCTTCGTCGTTGTCAACATTGTCGTTGTCGTCATCGTCGTTATCGTCGTCGTCGTCTTATCTTTCTACGTTGTCGTCGTCGTCGTCATCATCATCTCGTCATCGTACCTCCTGGTGGAGAAGGTGGGAGATGAGAATCTTCACCAAGTCTCGTCGTCGAAGACCCAGTTTTCCCAGAGTGGCGATGGCTGCCTCCATGGCGTCGAGCTTATCGTTTCCGGTGAGACGAAGGAGCAAATGGTTTGCAAACCTGTCCAGGTGTGGCTGCTTCATGCCGAACAGGCTGCAAACAGAACAGGAACTTGGAACTTGGAACTTGGAACTTGGAACTTGGCAATTGGAACGTTCATTTGATAGGCCAGGGGCTGCTTCATGCCGAACAGGCTGCAAACAAAAAAGAAACTTGGAATTTGGAACTTGGAACTTGGAACGTTCATTTGATAGGCCAGGGGCTGCTTCATGCCGAACAGGCTGCAAACAGAACAGGAACTTGGAACTTGGAACTTGGAACGTTTATTTGATAGGCCAGGGGCTGCTTCATGCCGAACAGGCTGCAAACAGAACAGGAACTTGGAACTTGGAACGTTCATTTGATAGGCCAGGGGTTGCTTCATGCCGAACAGGCTGCAAACAGAACAGGAACTTGGAACTTGGAACTTGGAATGATCATTTGATAGGCCAGGGGCTGCTTCATGCTGAACAGGCTGCAAACAGGAAAGGAACTTGGAATTTGGAACTTGGAACTTGGAACGTTCATTTGATAGGCCAGGGGCTGCTTCATGCCAAACAGGCTGCAAACAGAACAGGAACTTGGAACTTGGAACTTGGAACGTTCATTTGATAGGCCAGGGGCTGCTTCATGCCGAACAGGCTGCAAACAGAACAGGAACTTGGAACTTGGAACGTTTATTTGATAGGCCAGGGTCTGCTTCATGCCGAACAGGCTGCAAACAGAACAGGAACTTGGAACTTGGAACTTGGAACGTTCATTTGATAGGCCAGGGTCTGCTTCATGCCAAACAGGCTGCAAACAGAACAGGAACTTGGAACTTGGAACGATCTTTTGATAGGCCAGGGGCTGCTTCATGCCGAACCGGCTGCAAACAGAACAGGAACTTGGAATTTGGAACTTGGAACTTGGAACGTTCATTTGATAGGCCAGGGGCTTCTTCATGCCAAACAGGCTGCAAACAGAACATGAACTTGGAACTTGGAACTAGGAACTTGGAACGTTCATTTCATAGGCCAGGGGCTGCTTCATGCCGAACAGGCTGCAAACAGAACAGGAACTTGGAACTTGGAACTAGGAACTTGGAACGTTCATTTGATAGGCCAGGGGCTGCTTCATGCCGAACAGGCTGCAAACAGAACAGGAACTTGGAACTTGGAACGTTCATTAGTTGGGCCAGAGGCCCTTTCAAAGTATAGTGACATTTTCCATTGGCGTTGTGTGTGAATAGAGCAGGAGCACGGCGAAGCAGAAAGATAGGAGATGTGTGAATGGTCCCTGACACCACTTGTGCGTTTCTTGGGTTGCCTGTACTGGTTATTACTGCACGTGTGTATATGTAAGGACACTTTTGAAGCGCTGAGCCTTATCTAATCCCAGGTACTTGAAGCTCGCCTTGTTATCTGCAGAGAAGCACGAAAGTCTGCAGTTGATTCTTGAATAAGTTTAGAGACTCGCATTTTGTCTGTGGTTCTGGAACCTTGTTCCAGTACACTGCTGCCACACAGGAGAATGAACGATGGACGTATGTCTGCAGGCTCAGGCATGGCAACTTCAGTGAAACCTGAGTTCATGATCTAAGTTTCTCGGTCGGTTCATAAGGACATTTCGTTTAAAATAACAGTGTTGCGTCACCTATCCATAAGTATTTAAGCAGTCGATGTTATCGCGACATTGGATAAAGCAATGCATCACCCTTGTGTCGGAATCACCCATGGCATTCGTCCCCCTGATCACAGAAAACCTTGTTCAACTCTGTACTGGCCCTTGACTATGAAGACAGAAAGGACAGATGCACAAAGTGCTAAAAACTTCTCTACTTGCTCCTGCTCCTACCGTTCCTACTCCCTCGAATCCTCCTCCTCCACCTCCTCCTCTAATTCCTCTGAGTACTTACTCTTTGAGATAGAGGATATATTTGTAAATGGTCTTGCGAGTATCGAGGGTGGTGGTTGTCTTCAGCTTGTTGAGGAGAACGTTGAAGAGGTGATCTGCCGAAGCATGGCCGTACGGAACGTCACTTTCGAAGAAGGATTCCTCGAACAACGTCTGCACCAAAGGGTGGTACACCCCAAGTGCTCTCTTCCCGCCACGCTTTGCCAGCTAGGACATAGATGTGACGATGAATGAATGAATGAATGAATAATTGAATGAATGAATAAACAAATGAATGAATGACTGATCAATTGAATGAATGAACGACTGAGTGAACGAACGGATGAACAGATAAACGAAAGAAAGAATGAATGTATAAAAAATTTATGAATAAACGAATGGACGAAGGAATGAATGAATGGTTGAATGGATGGATGAATGAATGAATGAATGAATGCACGGATGAATGCGTGAATGAATGAACGAACGAACGTATGATAAACCAATAAATGAATGAATCAATGAGAAAATACATGCATGAATTAATGGGGCTAAACGCCCAACCAGTCTGTGAACGCTTTCTAAGTCCATCGGCCACAAAAATCACCAGACCTATTTACAGTAGTTTGCCTAGCAGCAAGTAGGTCACGATTCCATAGAAATCAGCCTTTTACGAGTTGGGCAGGGAGACGAGGTGGCTGTATTCTTACGCCCAGCTCGCGGAGGAACACAGATATGACGAGTGAGTGAACAAGTGTTTGACAAACCATCCCAAAATGTGGCAGATGCCCATTTGTAAAATCAGAGAAACATTCGCTTGAAATAGTGGGGGTGGGGGGTGGGGGTGGGGGGGGGGGGGTTAATTTACAACTCTGTTTCTTCCACATTTAAAGAAGCCCACTTTAGCATTTGGAGAGGTTGGGTTCAATTTGAACTCCAGAAGACGTACTTCTACCAGTATCGAATTCGTGCCAGGAGAATAAAAGAGTAATGTGTCGTGAGCATCATTTGATGAATGCTAAAATCACCACACAGCGCGTACAGTTTTGATAATGAAATATCAAAGAAAGTGTACTCTGCTTTCGCAAACAGGTCGGATGTGAGAAGAAAAAAGTATTTCTCCTAAGTCACTTTGATAGATCTATGCTCAAGAAACACATTGTTTACGAGTCTCGTTTGCTAAAATGCGAAGTCTGCACGACATTTTTTCTGAATAAAAAAAGATTTTCTGAAGAAACACTTTTCCCACATTTAAAGTATTGCTTTTAAAAATTGGCTTTTTAGTGCTAGAACACTTAATAACGCTTTGGAGAGTTCGTATGTTTTATTTAACTTTTTTGTCTTTCTTTTGTTTGCCCTCTGTTTACTGTGTGACTATGTGTTTGCCCTCTGTTTACTGTGTGACTATGTGTTTGCCCTGTTTCCTGTGTGACTATGTGTTTGCCCTCTGTTTACTGTGTGACTATGTGTTTGCCCTCTGTTTACTGTGTGACTATGTGTTTGCCCTCTGTTTACTGTGTGACTACGTGTTTGCCATCTGTTTACTGTGTGACTATGTGTTTGCCCTCTGTTTACTGTGTGACTATGTGTTTGCCCTCTGTTTACTGTGTGGCTATGTGTTCGCCCTCTGTTTACTGTGTGACTACGTGTTTGCCCTCTGTTTACTGTGTGACTATGTGTTTGCCCTCTGTTTACTGTGTGACTATGTGTTTGCCCTCTGTTTACTGTGTGACTACGTGTTTGCCCTCTGTTTACTGTGTGACTACGTGTTTGCCATCTGTTTACTGTGTGACTATGTGTTTGCCCTCTGTTTACTGTGTGACTATGTGTTTGCCCTCTGATTACTGTGTGACTATGTGTTTGCCCTCTGTTTACTGTGTGACTATGTGTTTGCCCTCTGTTTACTGTGTGACTATGTGTTTGCCCTCTGATTACTGTGTGACTATGTGTTTGCCCTCTGTTTACTGTGTGACTATGTGTTTGCCCTCTGATTACTGTGTGACTATGTGTTTGCCCTCTGTTTACTGTGTGACTATGTGTTTGCCCTCTGTTTACTGTGTGACTATGTGTTTGCCCTCTGTTTACTGTGTGACTATGTGTTTGCCCTCTGTTTACTGTGTGACTATGTGTTTGCCCTCTGTTTACTGTGTGACTATGTGTTTGCCCTATGTTTACTGTGTGACTATGTGTTTGCCCTCTGTTTACTGTGTGACTATGTGTTTGCCCTCTGTTTACTGTGTGACTATGTGTTTGCCCTCTGTTTACTGTGTGACTATGTGTTTGCCCTCTGATTACTGTGTGACTATGTGTTTGCCCTCTGTTTACTGTGTGACTATGTGTTTGCCCTCTGATTACTGTGTGACTATGTGTTTGCTCTATGTTTACTGTGTGACTATGTGCTTGCCTTCTGTTTACTGTGTGACTATGTGTTTGCCCTCTGTTTACTGTGTGACTATGTATTTGCCCTCTGTTTACTGTGTTACAATGTGTTTGCCCTGTTTACTGTGACTATGTGTTTGCCCTCTGTTTACTGCGTGACTATGTGTTTACCCTCTGTTTACTGTGTGACTATGTGTTTGCCCTCTGTTTACTGTGTGACTATGTGTTTGCCCTCTGTTTACTGTGTGACTATGTGTTTGCCCTCTGTTTACTGTGTGACTATGTGTTTGCCCTCTGTTTACTGTGTGACTATGTGTTTGCCCTCTGTTTACTGTGTGACTATGTGTTTGAGCGTTTATGGCTGGCGAGCAATCACTCAGAGAACCTGTAATCACTTCGAAGAAGCTCGAAGGATGCGGAACACCAACGCCAGGGAACACAGGATGGCCTCGACGTCCACCCCTACCACAGCGTGCTTCCGGTGCCCTCACTGTCCCCGGATATGCGCCTCCCAGACTGGGCCGGCCAGCCACACTCGGGCCCATCATTGAAGGGGTGCACAAGACTGACTGACGTCATCGACTCCGATGGTCAACCGATGATAGTCAGTGAGGCTAAAGTTCATTCTCCGGCTAGAGGGCGCACGTCTCACATATCATCATCATCATCATCATCATCATCATCATCATCATCATCATCATCATCATCATCATCATCACCACCACCACCACAGCCACCATCACCACCACCATCTTCACCATCACCACCAACACCATCACCGTCCTCGTCGTCGTCCTCGTTATTGTTATCGTCATCGTCGTCTTCGTCATCATCGTCGTCGTCGTCGTCATCGTTGTCTTCGTTGTCGTCGCCGTCGCCGCCGCCGTCGATATCATCACCACTATCATCATCGTCGTCGTCGTCAATATCAACATTGCTGTTGCTATTTACTGACTTTGGCGCTTTGCTTCTGCAACATCAGGTCCATTTTGGATTCATCGGTAGCCAGCTGATGCAGTTCTGCGTAGCCCAGTCGCGTCTCAATCAGCAAGCTGTTCTCGTGGGTCTGGAGAAAGGTGTTGCTTTAGATATAATGATGTGCGTGTGAGACGAGTCACCACGAAATGGGTCTTAAATCCACTTTTGTCCATTTTGAGTTACGACAGGTTCTACAAGTGCTCTTTCCCAGGATGAAAGTCGCATGACTGCGGGACTACAGACGGGGAGCTACAGGTTGCCGTTCAAGATTGCCGCCATGACAGCGGGACTGACAGACGGGGAGTTACAGGTTGCCGTTCAAGATTGCCACCATGACAGCGGGACTACAGACGGGGAGTTACAGGTTGCCGTTCAAGATTGCCGCCATGACAGCGTTACTGACAGACGGGGAGCTACAGGTTGCCGTTCAAGATTGCCGCCATGACAGCGGGACTGACAGACGGGGAGCTACAGGTTGCCGTTCAAGATTGCCGCCATGACAGCGGGACTGACAGACGGAGAGCTACAGGTTGCCGTTCAAGATTGCCACCATGACAGCGGGACTACAGACGGGGAGTTACAGGTTGCCGTTCAAGATTGCCACCATGACAGCGTCACTGACAGACGGGGAGTTACAGGTTGCCGTTCAAGATTGCCGCGCTCCAAAATCGACTTTCGAGAAAAACACATCAGCATGTTTGCACAGTTCGGAAAGACTTCCGATAAGGGGCCACATTAATGGACTCGTCCAGGGAGAGGGGTGCGGGAAAGACTTCCGATAAGGGGCCACATTAATGGACTCGTCCAGGGAGAGGGGTGCGGGAAAGACGCCAAAGCTGACGGGCCAAACATCTGATTTGCGTAAAACAGATAATCAAATAAATAAATATATTTTCATCCCAACAAAACTTTTTTTGTTTTTTCGTCGTTTGTCAGTTTGTTCGTTTGTTTGTTTGTTCGCTCGTTTGTATGCTCGTTATTCGTTTTTTCGTTCGCTCGTTCGTTCATGTGTTGTTTGTTGGTTGGTTGGTTGGTTGGTTGGTTGGTTGGTTGGTTGGTTGTTTGGTTGGTTTGTTGGTTGGTTGCTTGCTTGCTTGCTTGCTTACTTGCTTGCTTACTTGCTTGCTTACTTGCTTGCCTGGTTGACGTGTTGGTTGCTCGGTTGGTATATTGGTTGCTTGGTTGATAAGTTGGTTGCTTGGTTGGTTGGTTGTTTTTGTTTGTTTGTTTGCTTGCTTGCTTTTTGTTTGTTTATTTTTTGTTTGTTTGTTTGTTTGTTTATGCCAATCAGATGTTGTGGCCGGTCAGGTTGTGTGGCCGGTCAGGTTGTGTGGCCAGTCAGGTTGTGTGGCCGGTCAGGTTGTGTGGCCGGTCAGGTTGTGTGGCCAGTCAGGTTGTGTGGCCAGTCAGGTTGTGTGGCCAGTCAGGTTGTGTGGCCAGTCAGGTTGTGTGGCCGGTCAGGTTGTGTGGCCAGTCAGGTTGTGTGGCCGGTCAGGTTGTGTGGCCAGTCAGGTTGTGTGGCCAGTCAGGTTGTGTGGCCAGTCAGGTTGTGTGGCCGGTCAGGTTGTGTGGCCGGTCAGGTTGTGTGGCCAGTCAGGTTGTGTGGCCGGTCAGGTTGTGTGGCCGGTCAGGTTGTGTGGCCAGTCAGGTTGTGTGGCCGGTCAGGTTGTGTGGCCGGTCAGGTTGTGTGGCCGGTCAGGTTGTGTGGCCGGTCAGGTTGTGTGGCCAGTCAGGTTGTGTGGCCGGTCAGGTTGTGTGGCCGGTCAGGTTGTGTGGCCGGTCAGGTTGTGTGGCCGGTCAGGTTGTGTGGCCGGTCAGCTTTGCTGCCCCGCTCCTCTCTCCTCGGACGAGTTCACTAATGCGGCCCCTTATCGGAAGTCACTCCAAAAGTTCCGTCCAAGAATTACACACCGACCCTGTCAGATCTAGCCTGTGTTTTGGAATCTAGTACAGTCTACCCCCAGAAAGGTTTGTTGATGAGAAGTCAGGCTCTCATCAAATTCGAGGATTTAAAAGTTCATTTCATTGGGGACGGGGGAAAAGATGGTCGAAAACATGCGTTTCGGCGGCTTTTCTCATTCAACACTGGATAAGATGTTACTTTAAACGCACTTTTTAGCGTGCTTCACGGTAACATTCGTTAATCTCCTTGCAGTAGCACAAAGATGGGATGAACGTTTCAACATCAACAACCTACAACCTCTGACCTTATTCGGGCTGCAGCTCCAAATAATCTACCCAGAGTTTGGACACGATTCGTGATTACATGTTAATCTATTAATCACCAATGTAACGGGCTCAGATGGTTGAAGTATAGTTTGCAAGAAATATACACCACCCTTGGAGAATATTCTTAGCTAGAGGTCTACAAAAACTTCTGAGCTCGAGTTTCGTTGAGCCATTGAATATTAGAGTGAAGAACAAGTAAGAAGTGTGTGCGCGCGCGCGTGCGTGTCTGTGTGTGTGCGCGCGCGCTCTTGTGTGTGTGTTGTGATGTGATGTGGTGTGGTGTGAGTGTGTGTGTATGTGTGTGTGTGTGTATGCGTGCGTGCATGCGCGCGTGTGTGTGTGCGTGTATGTGTGCATGCATGTGTGTGTATGCGCGTGTGCATGCGTGTGTGTGTGCGTGTGTGTGTGCGTGTGTGTGTGTATGTGTGTGCGTGTGTGTATGCGTGCGTGTGTGTGTGTGTGTGTGTGTGTGTGATCACGCCAGCTTGGCTCCATCCAATCATGCATCAGCACGCGTACGAGCTTTATGTGTGCATATCGAGTGTATGTATTACAATATGTGCGCGCACACGCATACACGTTTGAGCACTAGGCAACTGCGTGTGTAGCCAAGACAGAAACATCAAGCCAGACTGGCACCGCTCCTCTGCTCACAGCGAGATGGTCAGGCACGTCCTCTTCTTCAGCGAGAGAAGTGATGCTCCCAGGAATAGGCTCGGGCTCCAGAATGGTTTCCATGGGGACCAGGGGGGGTTTGTCACCGGACAGGTCATGCTGATCGCTGGTGGATTTGGCCATCTCGGCCATCTTGGCTTTGGCTCTCTCCACAGCGGAGTGCAGCACTGACCAGGCACAGCGAAGGTCACCAGCACACCCAAACATGTAATAATGGCGGGAATGATCAGGTCAATTGAAGAAGACTGCTGGCAAGGGGGGTGGATTTTTTGGGGGAAAAAACAACCCAGAAGTGCCTGAGTCCGAACAAGTCAAGAATCAGCGAGAGTGGTGACAGCTGGAAAATCGTATTGTACGCTTTCTTGTCTAGCTATGTGTCCGTGAGAAGGACCGTTTCGATCAAGTGTTCGATCTGATATATCTTTTCAGGGCCACATAGCCATATGAGAAACATTACGATACGTTGGTCCTGCTGTCATCACTCTGGTGCTAATGGGGATGGTAGTGATGATGATTGACGGTCATGATGATGAAGATGATGACGATGATGATGATGATGATGATGATGATGATGATGATGACGACGCGGAGGAGGAGGAGCACAACGAGGAGGAGCAAAAGCAGCAGTAGGAGGAAGAGCAGGAGTAGGAGGAAGAGCAAGAGCAGGAGTAGGAGGAGAAGCAAGAGCAGGAGGAGGAGGAGGAGCAAGAGCAGGAGGAGGAGGAAGAGCAAGAGCAGGAGTAGGAGGAGGAGCAAGAGCAGGAGTAGGAGGAGGAGCAAGAGCAGGAGGAGGAGCAAGAGCAGGAGGAGGAGGAGGAGGAGGAGGAGGAGGAGGAGGAGGAGGAGGAGAAGGAGGAGGAGGAGGAGGACGAGCAAGAGCAGGAGGAGGAGGAGCAAGAGCAGGAGGAGGAGCAAGAGCAGGGGTAGGAGGAAGAGCAAGAGCAGGAGTAGGAGGAGGAGCAAGAGCAGGGGTAGGTGGAGGAGCAAGAGCAGGGGTAGGAGGAGGAGCAAGAGCAGGAGGAGGAGGAGCAAGGGCAGGAGTAGGAGGAGGAGCAAGAGCAGGGGTAGGTGGAAGAGCAAGAGCAGGAGGAGGAGGAGGAGCAAGAGCAGGGGTAGGAGGAGGAGCAAGAGCAGGAGGAGGAGGAGCAAGGGCAGGAGTAGGAGGAGGAGCAAGAGCAGGGGTAGGTGGAAGAGCAAGAGCAGGAGGAGGAGGAGGAGCAAGAGCAGGGGTAGGTGGAGGAGCAAGAGCAGGAGGAGGAGGAGCAAGACCAGGAGTAGGAGGAGGAGCAAGAGCATGAGAAGGAGGAGGAGCAAGAGCAGAGGTAGGAGGAGGAGCAAGAGCAGACGTAGGAGGAGGAGCAAGAGCAAGAGTAGGAGGAGGAGCAAGAGCAGGAGTAGGAGGAGGAGCAAGAGCAGGAGTAGGAGGAGGAGCAAGAGCAGGAGTAGGAGGAGGAGCAAGAGCAGGAGTAGGAGGAGGAGAGGAGCAAGAGCAGGAGTAGGAGGAGGAGTAAGCGCAAGAGTAGGAGGAGGAGCAAGAGCAGGAGTAGGAGAAGGAGTAAGCGCAGGAGGAGGAGGAAGAGCAGGCGTAGGAGGAGGAGCAAGAGCAAGAGTAGGAGGAGGAGCAAGAGCAAGAGTAGGAGGAGGAGCAAGAGCAGGAGTAGGAGGAGGAGTAAGCGCAGGAGGAGGAGGAGGAGGAGGAAGAGCAGGAGGAGGAGGAGGAGCAAGAGCAGGGGAAGGAGGAGGAGCAAGAGCAGGGGAAGGAGGAGGAGCAAGAGCAGGGGTAGGAGGAAGAGAAGAGCAGGAGGAGGAGGAGGAGCAAGAGCGAGGAGGTAGGAGGAGGAGGAAGGAGGAGGAGGAAGGAGGAGGAGAGAAGGAGGAGGAGAGGAGGAGGAGGAAGAGCAGGAGGAGGAGGAGAGGAGGAGGAGGAGGAGGAGAAGAGCAGGAGGAGGAGAGCAGAGAGGGAGGAGGAAGGAGGACGGAGGAGGAGGAGGAGGAGCAAGGAGGAGGAGGGAGGAGGAGGAAGAGCAGGAGGAGGAGAAGCAGAGCAGGAGTAGGAGGAAGAGCAAGAGCAGGAGTAGGAGGAGGAGCAAGAGCAGGAGTAGGAGGAGGAGGAGCAAGAGAGGAGGAGGAGAGGAGCAGGAGCAGGAGGGAGGAGAGGAAGAGAAGAGCAGGTGTAGGAGGAGGAGCAAGAGCAAGAGCAGGAGGAGGAGGAAGAGCAAGAGCAGGAGTAGGAGGAGAAGCAAGAGCAGGAGGAGGAGGAGGAGCAAGAGCAGGAGTAGGAGGAAGAGCAAGGAGCAAGGAGGGAGGCGGAGTAAGGAGCAGGAGGAAGAAGAACAAGGAGGAGGAGAGGAGGAGAAGCAAGAGCAGGAGTAGGAGGAAGAGCAGGAGTAAGAGGAGGAGCAAGAGCAGGAGGAGGAGGAGGAGCACGAGCAGGAGTATGAGGAGGAGGAAGAGCAAGAGCAGGAGTAGGAGGAGGAGCAAGAGCAGGAGTAGGAGGAGGAGGAGCAAGAGCAGGAGTAGGAGGAGGAGCAAGAGCAGGAGGAGGAGGAGGAGCAAGAGCAGGAGTATGAGGAGGAGCAAGAGCAGGAGACAAGCAACAGCAGGGGGATGACGTTTCTCAATTCGGAAAGAATTATTGTGCTCAGAGACATGGGATCTCTCGCAACAATTAACAAAACAACAAGAAACAAAACAAAGTTTTAAAAGATTAAAAAACCATGCTGAGGTTTTAAGCTCACAGGCAGTCATCCTGAAAGGAGAGCTGGTGGAGGACAGGACTTCTTGGGCTCTCTCCTCATCTTGGTCCCGAATTTCGGCTGACACCGACATAAGGCTGGACATGCAGTAGGGCTGTGTATAGAAATGTAGCAGGGCTGTGTATAGAACTGTAGTAGGGCTGTGTATAGAACTGTAGCAGGGCTGTGTATAGAACTGTAGTAGGGCTGTGTATAGAACTGTAGCAGGGCTGTGTATAGAACTGTAGTAGGGCTGTGTGTGGACGTCTAGTGAGGTTGTTTGTGGACATGTAGTAGAGATGTGTATGAAATGTAGCAGGGCTGTGTACATTCTGAACACAGAGATGTAATACTATCTCTGACACAGGTTGGTCACGTGACTTCGAATCCACATTCCAATGATTCTACCAATCAAAATTCAACATGATCAGAAGACCATTGAGAGTAAAAAGAGGCGATTCTATTTCACTCCAATTATTTATCCCGATAGATAAACACAAATTTGGTGTTCTAATAAAACTAATCTATGAGATTTTCAGGAAATCATTTGAGAACTACTTTTAGCGCGAACGTGTCTATAAGGTTGTAAACTGCCTTGCGCACGTGCGATTGTGTATATACAGTAGTCGCCGCTTATTAAAAACACATTGGGACCGAACAAAAGTGTTTTTAATAAGCGGCGTTTTTATTAACCGGCACTTCCCGCTTCACCAAGCCGTTGCGTTTCTTCCACCTGTTAAACCACCCATTTGTAGCTTTGAATTCGGAGCGACCAAGCTGGGAAGCAATCTGTTCCGCCTTCTGACACAGGATTGGGCCGTTTACAGGTGTGTTGCGCGCTTGGATAGAGTCGAACCACCGCTTTAAGCCATCTTCTGTCTCTTTATCCTTCCCGCAGCGCCGACGCTTCCTTTGGCCTTGACTGGAGCCCTCTGCGATATCAGCCCTAAGTTCATCTTCTTTTTTCAGTGTCTGGCACAGAAATGATGCCGACACACCCAAAATGTCAGCACCCTCCCTCAAACTTTTAGAATTTAGCTCTCGGTAGCGATCAAGCAAGTCCACTTTGTCTTTGGGTGTCATTTCTGTTCTTTTTCTTTTCTTTGGAGCTGAAGTTAAAGCCATTTTCTGATTCACTGCTTATCCAGCGAGACTAGACAGTGTTGAATTGACATCTGACGGTTTGCTGACAAGGTACGTGTAATCACTGTTCACACAAACGCTGAAGCGTCTTTAGTTGTCATCTAACGGTTTGCTGACAAGAATTCACAACCAGAGATCGACTCTGACCCTCCGAACTCGCTCAATGAAGTATAAATATTGCTGTTGTATTCAAAGTCCTTATAATTAGTAGAGTTCACAATATTACACTCTTGTGATTCGAATTTTACCGCACACAAGTTTTACATTCATGGGAAATCGATGTTTAGAAAATGAACTGACGGAAAAATGGCTGCCAGTATGGAGTGTATCACAACAAGCGGAGGAATACACTCACGATGTGATATGGCATTCAGCGTGGCTGTTCAGAACGGTGGTATGCATGTTATGGAAGAATTTAGGC
>JAWQFJ010012498.1:0-25766 GCA_034096865.1 Theodoxus fluviatilis | reverse complement strand
AAACAGAGTATAACTGCAACATCAACAAGGAGAACGACGTGGAAAATCGCCACGGCAGCCACACCACAGCGCTACCAGTGCTTGTCCTTTTGCCCACAGTCTTGGGGTGTCAGGGAACGACAGGTGTGTCGGAGAGGGCGAGAGAAGGGTGCGGTGTGCAAACAAGTCTTGATGAGCCACAACAAACGGAGCGGACAGCAGTGTAGAAGTAGAATGCTATAAACACTCGATGAGAAGTTAGCTGTCAGACTCCATACAGCCGTCAAGCAAAGCACATTCACAGGCTAATGGAGGAGAAGGGCGACACGTCCCAGTTTCTACACCACAGCCACCTCCCACTGTCACCACTGAGCTCCCCACACTCCACAGGCGTCCCACCCTGTCATCCACGTCATGGAGAGAGGAGAAGAGACACAGGTCCACGTAAAGATCTTTCCAGATGGCGAGGAATTCTCCTGTCTCTCGTCACAGCACAGAACAGTGTCTGCAGCAGTAAGAAGTCACATCTCCACTCCAACATCGAACGTCTCCTCCTTCAAGATGGCTGGGGCGTAGCCTGTACCCGACTTGTCCAAACCAGGAAGAGACGTCGGCAGTCTGGTCCGCGTGATCATTACGCCGATCTTGTGTAAAAAGAAAGCGCTTTTGCCAGACGAATGATCTAGTAGCTACCCCATCCTCTCACACCCGACTTTTGGGAACGCAGTGGATTGGCTGGGTTTACCGCGCCTCCGCAAACCAGATTGTAAATATCAACAGAGCTGCGTCAGTGCAGCCAGGGATCTATCTAGGCCAGCGGCGCCGCTTGGCTTTCAAGGCTGTGGCTGTGCACAGGTGAGGGACGATTGTGCTGCACCCAGGTGGAACTAAGGGGCAGACAACTGTAGTGCTCTTTTAAAATAAGCTCCCTTTGATTGTGAACCCCACAGTCATGCTTGTTACATAAACAGATAGATTAGGCGACGGTTAGTTAACATACACACAGCCTTTCTCTTCTCTTAGATGTCCGTCGCGGGCGACGATGACCGTAGTGACTCCGAAGGTAGGATTGCAGCCTGAACTGCGATGCACATAAGCGACCGCACTCCGGGCATGCTACAGCAGTAGTAGGGTCCAACCTCCTTTCTTTACGGGCAGCACGCTTGCTGTCCAATCTCTGCAGGCGCCGATCCTCAAAAGCCGCTACACTCTGGGCAGCCGCCGAGCGCCAGGCGCTACGGTCCGCAGCTAGGGACTCGCAGCCAGAGACACTGATCCTGCAAGCTCTGAGAGTGGCCCTAATGCCGTCTTTGTAGCGTTTGGTTGGACCTCCAGAGGCTGCACCATCAGCCAGCTCAGAGAAGAAGATCATGTTGGAAAGGCGGGTGTCGCTTATACTCATGACATAACCGACCCAACGCAGCTGGGCCTTCATGATGAGGGCCTCAATGCCCCAGACTTGAGCCAGGTGCAGTACCTCTGTGTTGGAAGCTCAGTCCTCCCAGGATATCTTCATGGTTTTTCGGAGGCATCTCAGATGGAACTGGTCGAGGGTCCTGAGCTACTTGCTGAACACAGTCCAAGTCTCACAGTCGGAAAGCAATGATGTCAGGACAACGGCCTTGTAGACTGCAATCTTCGTTTGCATGGTTAGGCCGCGTCCGTTTCACACTCAATTCCAGAGCCGTCCAAAGGATGCCCCTGCCTTTGCAAGCCGAAGGGAGATATTCCTGTCCAAGCTGCAGTAACTAGATGTGAGACAGCTCCCCAGGTACGCGAAGGAGTCCACCGCCCGCAATTCTGAGCCATTGATCTTGATGACCGGTTCTGAGACTCCTTGTCCAAGTGCTGGTTGAAGTATTACCACTGTCTTTTGCAGCCTGATGGTGAGACCAAAGGTGTTGTCTGCCAATGACAGGCTATCAGCCAACTCTTACGAATCGTCTTGGCTATGTGCATCAAGAGCACAGTCATCCGCAAAGAGGAAGTCTCTCACCAAAGCTGCCAGCACTTTGGATTTGAATCTGAGCCGTTGCAGGTCGAAGACACGTTCATCAGTACGGTACCTAATTGTGTCCCTGCATCATCTGAATCCAAAGCCAAGCAAAAAAGACGCACATGTCCAAAGACCACGTGACGGAGGTCCATCGATTTCGACAAAGACGTCAGTGACGCCAAAGATGAGAGCGCAACCCAAACTCACAAGCGCAAAGCCTGTGGCAACGGGGACAGGCTGTGTTCAGATCAACGTGTGCTGCAATGCGCACAAGTTTTGCACACTTCGTTCGTTGTCAAACTACAGCACACATGTTTCTCGAAATGCTTAGCTCAACCTTTTATCATTGCTGTCCAAGGAAAAAAATTATCCCTCCAGGTTGACTGGAGGTCCTACGAACTTTATCCCTCCAGGTTTACTGGAGGTCCTACATACTTTATGTGTCTGTCTGTCTGTCTGTCTGTGTGTCTGTCTGTCCCGACTTAACGGCTGATATCTCAACAACTACTGAACGGATTTCCTTGACATTTTGCACACTTACTGGAAGTTAGGTCAGATTGAATGTATCACATTTTCAGAATCGAGGTTTGAAAAGAAAGTGGTTTTTTGAGGTCGTAAACTCGAAAGCACCTCCCTAAATAGTCAATAGACGGAATGGCGAAATGCAAAATGTGACGTAATCAATAACGTGACGTAATTTTATCTGTATATCTGTGTGTCTGTCCCGACTTAATGGCTGATTTCTCAAAACCTACTGGACGGATTTCCTTGACATTTTGCACACTTACTGGAAGTTAGGTCCGATTGAATGTATCAAATTTTCAGAATCGAGGTTTGAAAAGAAAGGGATTTATTCAGGTTGTAAACTCGAAACCCCCCCCCCCCCTCAAAATCAGTTGACAGAATGGCGATAATATATCACCTTTTCCTTCACTCCCGTCACCAGCAGCGTTTCTTCCACGCTGTACGAGCGCTCACCAATTACATAAATAGTTTTTGTGATCCTCCCCAGAAGAAAAAAATCGCCTTTGCTTAAAAAAATACCATTTTACAGTCAAAATTGTCCACCCGCGCGGCCGGTCCGAAACCTTCGAACAGCCACTCCGTCTGAGCGCAATAACTTGGTAGTCTGTTTGCGTGGCCTAATGGCAGTGAATCGATAATAAACTTGGCAGAAAGAGACCTTAAGTATCCTAAAATGTACAAGACCATTCAAATTTCATGAACTATCATCCATTTTTCTACAATTTACAGTGCAAAATACGAAGCGGGGGAGTTTACGGAAAAGAACGTTATAATTGCTTTACAAACACGTAGTAACGTCAGTTGCCGAATGGCTGAGATGGTAAAGCGTTGGACTATTGTAACGTTAGGTCATGCGTGAACGGGTTCGAATCCGCGCTGAAACTTTTTTCGAACCCGACCTGTTTTTTGTGTTTTTTTTTGGTGTGTTTTTTCCCCTCTTTTCTCGAGAGGTTGCGGGTTCGAACCCATTTTTTTTGGTGCCAAAACCTGGAGGTTCAGCGCCATCAGTTTTTATCTGTGTGTGTGTGTGTGTGTGTGTGTGTCTGTCTGTCCCGACTTAACGGCTGATTTCTCAAAAACTACTGGACGTATTTCCTTTACATTTTGCACACTTACTGAAAGTTAGGTTCGATTGATTTTATCAAATTTTCAGAATCGAGGTTTGAAAAGAAAGTGGTTTTTTACGATCATAAACTCGAAAGCACCTCCCTAAATAGTCAATTGATGGAATGGCGAAATTGCAAAATGTGTGACGTAATCAATAACATGACATCTTTTTATCTGTATGTCTGTGTGTCTGTCCCGACTTAACGGCTGATTTCTCAAAAACTACTGGACGGATTTCCTTGACATTTTGCACACTTACTGGAAGTTAGGTCCGATTGAATGTATCAAATTTTCAGAATCGAGGTTTGAATAGAAAGAGGTTTATTTAGGTTGTAAACTCGAAACCCCCCCCCTCAAAATCAGTTGACGGAATGGCGAAATCTCCCTCCACGGCCACGCCCCTTTCTCGCTATAGCTCGCGTGGTAACACATGCAGGCGGGAAAATGGCTTCCATGCGAATGCAGACTGACTCGTTGCATTGTATTCCGTACAGCATTTGTGTCTCATTTTTGCCAGACAGTGAGAAGATTTCTCAGACTGTGATAGACAGGAGTATGAATAAATATTACTCATGTTATTTAGACGAAATTAAGATCTATGAGCAAGATGATTAAACGGTGGAGGTGACAGCTTGGTGCTTCAGATGAATGCGAAAAAATGAAGCACCACATCAAATTTTTTTCCATCTTGACGCTGCTAAGCAGAAGATCAACCATCCTCATTGCTCGTGCAAGGCTGGGTAAGTGTTGTTGTTTTTTTAAATCATTTATCTGTTACGTGTTTCATGGAGTAACCTAAGCTCGCATTTAAAAATTGTAGAACCTACTCTTGAACTTTGAAGTGTTGTGTATGGAGCCAAAAAGCTTGCGCAATTGTCCTTCGCACTGTCTGTCCTATGCACGGACTGTCCTTTGCATTAACTGTCCTTCACACTGACTGTTCTATGCACTGACTGTCCGATGCACTGACTGTCATATGCACTTTCACACTGACCAGTGTACAGAATGACCGGCACGTGTCCGAAGCACTGGTGAGCGCGACAAAAACTTGGAGTGGAATGCTAGATATTTACCCACTGTAGAAAGCGCACTTCCCCTCCTCTCCTTCGTGACTACCTCCTTGTCAGGGCATAGAACAGTCAGTGTGAAGGACAGTTAATGCAAAGGACGGTCAGTGCAAAGGACAGTCCGTGCATAGGACAGTCAGTGCGAAGGACAGTTGCGCAAGCTTTTTGGCTCCACACACAAATACCAAAGAACTTGAGACAACAAGAAGCGTCACTCCGCGATTTTAAGCAGGACGAGATTTAGCCGGCGGATTGCGTGAGTTGCGTCCCTTGTTTTTGGTTGGATCATGATGATCGCCATGGCAGGCGAAATCGATTATGCTCTAGCTACCGATTTTATGAGCCAGTGAGTCTCTCAAACTGACAATAAACTGATGGTGACTGCTCTAGTGTTAAAACTGCCAAGAAAGGCGCAACACAGGCCACACCGTCAACTCATGATTGATCCAACCAAACTAAAGGGAAGTAAGCAAAAATTATTCGTGAGTGACTGTGACGTACAAAATACATGTGATGCAAGCAAAATCTCGTCCTGCTTTTTTACTATACAAGATACTAGAGTGACGCTTCTTGTTGTCTCAAGTTCTTTGCAAACACTTCAACAGTAGGTTCTACAATTTTGGAATGCGAGCTTAGGTTACTCCATCAAACACGTAACAGATAAATGATTAAAAAAACAACAACACTTACCCAGCCTTGCACGAGCAATGAGCAGTAATGTTCAATTTCAAATGCAGATCTGAGACTCAACCCGCACAGACTCCTTTGCTTTTATTCAGCCGGTTGAGATATAGTTGCTCATGTGGCCACGGAAAAGAACATTATAAATGCTTTACAAACACTCAGTCATATGAGTTCACCAATGGCACATGTGGTAGAGCGTTGGACTCTTGGTTATGCGTGACCAGCTGAAACTTTTTTTTCTCTCTTTTTTCGAGAGGTTGTGGGTTCGCACCCGACCTGGGTTTTTGTGTTAGTATGTGTGTGTGAGTTCTTTCCCCCTCTTTTCTCGAGAGGTTGTGGGTTCGAACCCGATCTTCTTTATTATATTATTTTTTAATGATAAAACCTGGAGGTTCAGCACCAGCGGTTTTTACAGAACAGTTTTGCCCGACTGACTGTGTTGATGCTGCGTGTATTTCAATGGCTTCTTTTGTATCATTGTAGTGGTCTTGTAGGCCTTGTTTCCCATTGAGGAGCACAGAGTGGAGGACTTACTCACGAAGCTTGTATTCTCCTCTTCCCACCACGTGATCAGCCAATGACAAGCTGGTGTATCATGATGAGCGCATCCATTCCAAGCAATCCCATTTTCGATGCTCAGTCAGTCCAAGATATTCCCATAGTCTTGTGAAGGTATCTGAACTAGAACTGTCCAAATGCTGCCTGCGTACGTTCCATGTCTCACAGATGTACAGCAGGTATGGAAGTACAGCAGGTATGGAAGTACAGCAGCTCTGTAAAGAGCAGTTTTCTTTACTAGCGACAGTCCGCTCTCTCCCCACACCCTCATTGGACATTTCTAAAAAATGCCACTGGCCTTGTTGATTCAGACGGAGATCTCTCTACCAGGCGACTTGCTGATGCACAAATATCTACACTGTATGACTATTACATACATTGTGAGAAGAGATTCTAATACAACTTCTAAACCGGACGTCAGCAACATGACCAGTATTGTTCTATTCATTGCTGCAGGTGAATCTCTCTGAAGCAACTGAGAGGCAGCCAGCGATCTTCTGCAAGTTCTGAGCTGAGAGGACAGCCAGGACACAATTCTCCACAAAGACGAAAGTCGCTAACCAAGACCTCCGGCACTGTGGACTTTGCTTGGAGTCGTCGGAGTGGAAGGAACGTCCACCCGTGCGGTAGAGGAAAGAGGTGGCAGCAGCGGTGTTGGAAAGGGCCGTCAAGAGCTTACTGGCAAACACCCAACTGAAGAGAGCGGGAACGCTGGGAGAAATGGACAAAGAAGGCCTCGGACCGCACCTTGTGGAGAGCAAGAAACAGAAAGGGAGTCGTTGGCTTTGAAGATCCAAGTCTGATAGTCTTGGACAGCAAGATGGCGTCCTGCAGCCCCCTTTCAGTTGGACGCAGCCATAGAGGTTCGGTTTGGACTGAAAAGGTGTGCTTGTCCCCGCTTTGAACACATGTCTGTAGAGAAAAAAAGAAGATTCAGACTGCATTGTTATCTGTGGAAACATCCTTAATGTTACTCGATGTGATTTTTCTGAATGAGTCAGAAAAGGACAGAAAACATATTTCAATGAGCACACCTCGGATTTACAAAGCCTACCTGTGCTCAGGGTGACAGCAACAACGATCAGACAGGATGTTCAATGTTCACTTACAGACAGCCCACCTGGGTCTCACCACTCAGCCTTGCTTCCTCTGTGAGTGGAAAGGGAGTGTTTTTCACATGCACGTTGTGACTGAAACACGGGGCCTGGAGATGCGTGCGCATGCCAGACACCTACGTCATGCATGGTAGTGCACGTAGAGACTGTCTGACAAGGCTTGAACCAACAACTCTGTCCCCTCTGTCAGTGCAAGGACGCTGTAACACGACGTGGCAGTCACAAAGCCAGGGTCTGAGGGCTTGCAAGACGGTTGTTGACTGTACGCATACTCACTTCTACGTAAACCAGTGTGCAATCCAGGCACGACAGATGTACTTCTCTACGACTGTCATCGTGAAGGTCATAGTGAGACGGAAGCGGTCACAGGCATTACACTGGACAGTTTCTTAAAAAACCTGATATTGTCAAATTTAATGCGTGTTAAGTTCCATTGTCTGATCAGTGTTTCCTGTTTTTCGCTTATACATGCAGGAAAATGGTCTCCATCAAACTATTGGTCGATTTGTTGCAAACAACAATGCAAGCTGCGTTTAACAGCCAGAGCACAGTGCTTTTCTCCTCCTCGATAGTCGTAGATTTGTCATGTAACTGTACGAACAAAGTTGTATAGGGGGAGGACAGGGGAACCTTTTCAGTTTGACAAATTGTACCCTCTATCGCGTGGAACATGGCCTAAGGGGGAAACTCGTGGATTAATAGCATTTTCTATAGCTGTAGGAAAAGTTAGGATGCCACTCCAAAAAGGGATAATGCCAAATTCAAACCATAAGTATAGTAAATAGGTTCACATTTTACTTGACATGAATGTACTGCTGTCCCAAATACATTGTAACTTTTGCGTTTTGATCTCCGTGGTATCCAATTAAAAAGAAAGAATTCAATCAGTCGGAAGCATTGTCACGACTTATCTTTTGATCCAATTATTTAGTCAGTGTTCCATTTTTTTCGTCATTTGTTTCTTCATTTTGTAATGTCTTAGTTCATTCATTCGTGTGTTTTTCATGGTTTCATCACGACACCGTGCTGTGACTGCAGGCAACACCAATGGCGAGATGAGACGCATCCTGCGCTGTACTGAGATGATCCAGTCACATCCGGGCTTTCTCAGAGGCGGGAAGCCAATGGGAGGGGGTTTGATCAGAGACACTATATATAATCAAAGACCCTATACAATAAGATGATTCGTCCGGTCACTTCCGGCGAAATTAGGGTCACGCGCGCCACCAAGCGGTAGTCGTGATTAGCCGGTCAAAAATGTCGACCACGAAGAAGAAATCAAGGCAAGGAGGTGACCGTAGCAGTGCGAATAACTGTGTTAACTCGCGCTATGCGTGTCCACAGAAGTCGTTTTTTCGTTTTCCGTGGAAAAATAAAGAGAGGTAAGTAATGATTATATAAATGTGTTTTGAGCTAAGCGCAATAAAATACAGAACTTGAAGTGTAATCTAAATCTGCTGAACTGGTGGAGGAAGCTTGTGGCTTTTGCTTTTGTAGGTGTGCCGATATTTGTTTTCGAAAATCTGCTGATTTAGTCACGTCAGCACCTCAGTCTTATTCAGCAGTCTTGATAATGAATGATTCACGTTAGATGATAAATATCGCCTTGAGGCTTGATCACAATTGAGTGATTCTGAATCAGAGTTGAAGAGTTTTGGCAACTGAATTCATACAATTTTTGTTTGCGAAAATGTTGATGAGTATTAAATTAATGATGCATGTGGAATTTATTATAGTGAATAATAGTGGCCAAAACATTTCATCGCAATGAATAAACGCAACCGATCATAGCAGGAATGAAAAAAAAGGTCATAAAGATAAACAAAACTTACAAACACTATGCCGGAAAGCTAGCATAATAAAATGCAAGCACGTAGGTTTTACAAACATGACAGTTGACACATGGCAACTCGCTTTGTGGAGATGAGCATTATTGAAGTTGAAAACTAGTTATGTAGTTTTCTATTAAATTTGTTGATACAGTGGAGTCCACTTATAGTGAACTCTGTTATTGTGGTTTTCCTGTTATTGTGAACAGTTTTTAATTTGGTTGTCT
The DNA here is from genome assembly GCA_034096865.1 of Theodoxus fluviatilis. NCBI lineage: Eukaryota > Metazoa > Mollusca > Gastropoda > Cycloneritida > Neritidae > Theodoxus > Theodoxus fluviatilis. The sequence continues at coordinate 16,679 of JAWQFJ010012498.1, read as the reverse complement.
ATTTGCACGTGACCGTGTATCTAGTGCCCAGGCTATTTGCACGTGACCGTAAATATAAATAATATGTTGTAGAAACAATCAGCCTTTGTTTAGTTATCGATATTTAATTCAAAAACTTGCAATATAATAATATAATATAATATAAAAGTGATTAATTCTCATTACGATTTCTGTTGTGGGTATGTGGAAGATTGTCTTCCTTGACTCGAGCGTCACGATTTCCGCTTGGGGCGTCTCGGTCGAAAGCTATTTATAGTTCTCGGCTCCGTCATCATGTTTTATATAGGCCGAGTGCCTAACAAATCATCTTATTGTATAGGGTCTTTGATATAATGGACTGCTGACTTGACCTCTCAGTGTATATGTAAAAAACAAGGGACTGCCACGGCATTAAAATAAAAGTCTAAAACACGGTGAGGTTTTGATGGCCGCGTATAATACAAAACAAATACAAGACATTAGAAGGTAAAACAACGCAAATTTTCGGCTAAAAAGCCTTCATCAGGCGCACAAATAAAACTTACTGGAGGGCGGACAAAAGTAAGTTTTATTTGTGCGCCTGATGAAGGCTTTTTAGCCGAAAATTTGCGTTGTTTTACCTTCTAATGTCTTGTATTTGTTTTGTATTATACGCGGCCATCAAAACCTCACCGTGTTTTAGACTCTCAGTGTATAGTCTAAATATAGTCGCAGTGCTGTCTGAGCAGCTCCGCCTTCGCTCGGGCAACGATCATTTCCGGTTTTCGAGTTTACATAATGGAGCAGCTAATCGAGGAGATACTTGAGTTAAGTACGCAGCATTTACTGAAAATAAGTAGTTGAAAAGAAAGAATGAACATTGAACTAGTATATTATACATAACTGTCAATCTATAGCTACATTAGCTCAGACAGTGTAGATGAGTGTAACATTTATGACCGAGATAATACACGAAAGACAAAGAGCGAGCCGACGCTTCATGAAGTCAGTTGGCAATGATGTTATCAATCAGAATTTTGTTTTAAATAAGCAGGATGGTGTTGCAAGTCAGAGGCACTGCTGCTAAACTTTTCTTACACGTATGTGAAATGCTGAGCACCATTGCACTCTACTTGTCTTCTACATAGCGGAATAACAGTCAGTAACACGTCGTCTGCTCTCAGACGCGCGCATACCGCCACTGGCGCTAACGCGATGACTCGCAAAGGGAGGAACCTACACCTCGCGCTCGCTCCCATTGAGGATCGTTGTGTTTTCTTATTCTGTGGAACGACAACCCTCTATTTCGGCCTGTGTAGGCTCCACAACCAACAATTGCACAATTATTTCCTGGCATGTTGTGTCAAAACCCTCTGAATCCCACAGACGCTGGATATAGCTGGAATGGTTCCACTGTGCTTTTAAGCAGACGCTACGTCAAAGAACACACTTCATATTCAACGAATTGACAGTCCAACTTCAACCTCTGACTCTACAATCCGCAAATTACATAATGTTTTTGCACAACTGAATTCAGCTAGAGATGATAAAGCACAGCACAAGAAATAATCATTACATTCTATTGCTGTGCGGACAATGGAACCTGCCCAGACTTAGACCGGAAGAGAGCAGTGCCCGCGCTCTGGTTTTCTGCGCGAGACGGCACTGGCAGACGCGTTTCGCGCAGACAGCTATCCAGTTACTATAGTATCTCTGGTTCGATCCTCCATCCAGGACGACCCTGCGCCTCTTCTTTCTCCTGGGCAGACTGCCCGGGTTGAGAAGGCTGCACAGATTGTAGTTTCCTGGATGACGACGCTGGTGGAGCACGTGCAGAAAGTGACCAGTCCCCTGCACCCTGGGCGCGAGTCTGGAGGAAAGGTCAAGCGCCTTCTGCCGCCATCACCTAACGCCCTCCTCTCCTCCCAGAGCCTGCACATGCAGAAGCAGCAGTCAGTGGTGCGTCGCAACGTCTCCCTGTATCAGGCCGCCAGTGCTGCCAAGTAGAGCTCTCTCACCTGCAGACGTCTGCAGCTGGCAGAGAGGGGGGTAGGTGGAGGAGGAGGAAGAGGGGGATTGAGAGTGCGGAAGTAGGAAATGGACATTCAGAACTTCCCCCCTACCTTGATCCTGCCCAGACCCTGTCTCGATGCATCTTGTGTTGGGTGTGTGACATAGAATCGCTGTACAGAGAATGCATAGCGCTCTCCCCTGCATACTTTTGAAGCTGTGAGAGAGGAGGAGGAGGAGGAGGAAGAGGAGGGAAACTGCTATTCCCAACTTCCTACCTACCTAGGCCCTGCTTCGACTCTGTTTCATTCTGCCTTGTGCTGGGTGTGTGATGTAGAAACGCTGTACAGAGAAGAAGGTAATGCAGAGGTTTGGGTGGAGGGCTATGGAGAACAGCTTGTACAGCTGCTAGCTAATTCTCGCTTCTTACTGCGGTGATGACAAGCTCAGCATGGGTTTGCTGGAGAGACTTTTGCTCTTTCAACTCGGACATTTTTTGTCCTCACCTAGCAGAAGGAGCGAGAGACTGGCTGCTTAGAGAGAAATGCCTGTGGCAGTGCTCCTGTGTGAGGGACAAGGCTGTGGCACGCGGACAGTGCCTGCATGTCTTGTGAGGTGGATTGTCAGTGGCTGGCGACTTCAGGGTGTCGGATTTGTCCACTGAGGTCAACCTGCATTCAGCGGGGATACACTATGCCAAACAGGGACTTTACCTCTAGCATCCGATAGCAGCTAAACTGATGATGTCAGATAGATTGTTCATAGAACTGTAACATATGACCAGATGTATTTTATCTGATCATTAAAACTTGGGTACAGCGTGGAACAGGAGTAGGTGTATCCTCAACATTAACCGTTTCTCTACTCCGGGAAACTGATGGATGGCACAGATCCATAAGAAAAAGGAAGAAAGAAAGGACAAACTAGACTTTAATCTGGAGAGGGTAATTTGTAATCAAGTTTGACAGTTTATTTTGTACGAGGATCGCTGATGGTACCTCTTGCCTTGCTTTTCTCTCCTATCTCTTGCTCAGTAAAAAAAAGTAGAATGTTCAATGATTGCATAATCAGTACAATGATACTTTATTCGTATGTCATAGAAAATGGTGCTCTGTTTGTAAATGTTCAAAAGCTGTTTGGACACGTACATCAAAAACCCAAACCAAACACATCGACAACTCACAATATGAATTATATATGTGAACAGGTATTTTTTTTTTTGCACATTTCCTTTCAATTAAAAGGCATAGGTTAATTTTGAAGTGAAAAGTTGGTCTTTGTTTGCAATCTGAAACATTCGCATCCTGACTAGCTATACGTCCTACATGTGGACTTGATGAGAGTGCAAACTATTTACATCTTTGGATATTTCCTTCACTTTCCATTTAAAAGAAGCAATGAGTCTGAATCGTTCTGGTAAGAAACGTTTCATGAGAAAACATTTTTCAAATGTCTATATAGACTCTCACTGGGAGATGGTGCTGATGTTACAGGAAAGTTTTTGCTGAGTTCCTGAGCACTTTGCCCCCTGTGGGTTGGGGGTGCAAAAAAATGACCCACCGTGTCTCTCTACACGATTCGTAAGGGGCGAATAAATAGGGACATCGTGACTTGATTTGTGCTTACTTGGAACTCTTCTAGTGATTTTCTTGCTTGGCCTTATATAGCCTACAAAGGCTGATAGGCCGTAAAACTCCATCCTGAGCACTTTAAAAAAGTGACCATCACTGTGAAAACGATGCAGTTGTGCAGACAGAAGATAATGAAGCCGTACTTAGTCATTCCTCGGGAGGAGGAAAAACAACAAACACGCTGGTCGATGACTTGCTGAAGGACAATGCTTGCTGAGTGTATCATATCTGTAGAGAGCAACTCCTTTGAGCCCTTCACTCACTCATTCTCGAGGACTCTTTCTCGTTCTTGTCCAAGACAGTCAAACATCAGAAATTCTGAAAGTGTTTCTTTAGGGGACGTCTGTGCAAAGATTCTTCATGCCGCACTTGTCTTAGATTGCTGGACTGCGGTGAGTTTTGTGGTCTGTTCATAACAGGACTTTCTCTCTGGACACTGCCCCACTTGACTGACCATAGTTGTGTCCGAAGTGAAAGACTCACTCCATGGACGAGTGAGCTCTGCACTTCCATTGGGTTTCACAGCTACTGGAGAAGGCTTCTAGTGCTGCATGCTGTACTTGACATTGCCACTGCTTGCCAATGCATTACTGCTGTCCACTCGTTCTCATGCATGAACACAATGTCAGCTACTGAAAGGATGTGGGTTTGATTCTTGTCTAAGACACTGTGGGTTTTTTCCTTTCCATTTATTGTTTGACGTAGAATCTGTATGCGTGGGAAAGGTACTTCACCAAGACATAGGAAGTGATGATGATGATGATGATGATGATGATGATGATGATGATGATGATGATGATGATGATGATGATGATGATGATGATGATGATGAGAAAGCATCACTTTTGTCCAAAGGTTTGTCATGACGTAAATACCGGTGCTAGTGTGAGGCATGTGTTGTGTGACGATAACATTGAAGAGGAACGCCCTTTGTGAGGACTTGATCACGCTGCATGTTGTCTGCCCACGTGATGTACGTGTCCTTCCCACGTCAGGGAAAACTAAAACGAAGCATGAGGAGGAGCCCTGGTCTGTGTCCACTACACTACTGCAACAGGAGGAGCCCTGGTCTGTGTCCACTACACTACTGCAACAGGAGGAGCCCTGGTCTGTGTCCACTACACTACTGCAACAGGAGGAGCCCTGGTCTGTGTCCACTGCACTACTGATATAGGAGGAGCCCTGGTCTGTGTCCACTACACTACTGCAACAGGAGGAGCCCTGGTCTGTGTCCACTACACTACTGCAACAGGAGGAGCCCTGGCCTGTGTCCACTGCACTACTGATATAGGAGGAGCCCTGGTCTGTGTCCACTACACTACTGCAATAGGAGGAGCCCTGGTCTGTGTCCACTACACTACTGCAATAGGAGGAGCCCTGGCCTGTGTCCACTACACTACTGCAACAGGAGGAGCCCTGGTCTGTGTCCACTGCACTACTGCAATAGGAGGAGCCCTGGCCTGTGTCCACTACACTACTGCAACAGGAGGAGCCCTGGTCTGTGTCCACTGCACTACTGCAACAGGAGGAGCCCTGGCCTGTGTCCACTACACTACTGCAACAGGAGGAGCCCTGGCCTGTGTCCACTACACTACTGCAACAGGAGGAGCCCTGGTCTGTGTCCACTGCACTACTGCAACAGGAGGAGCCCTGGCCTGTGTCCACTACACTACTGCAACAGGAGGAGCCCTGGTCTGTGTCCACTACACTACTGCAACAGGAGGAGCCCTGGCCTGTGTCCACTACACTACTGCAACAGGAGGAGCCCTGGTCTGTGTCCACTACACTACTGCAACAGGAGGAGCCCTGGTCTGTGTCCACTGCACTACTGCAACAGGAGGAGCCCTGGTCTGTGTCCACTACACTACTGCAACAGGAGGAGCCCTGGTCTGTGTCCACTGCACTACTGCAACAGGAGGAGCCCTGGTCTGTGTCCACTACACTACTGCAACAGGAGGAGCCCTGGTCTGTGTCCACTACACTACTGCAACAGGAGGAGCCCTGGTCTGTGTCCACTACACTACTGCAACAGGAGGAGCCCTGGTCTGTGTCCACTACACTACTGCAACAGGAGGAGCCCTGGTCTGTGTCCACTACACTACTGCAACAGGAGGAGCCCTGGTCTGTGTCCACTACACTACTGCAACAGGAGGAGCCCTGGTCTGTGTCCACTACACTACTGCAACAGGAGGAGCCCTGGTCTGTGTCCACTACACTACTGCAACAGGAGGAGCCCTGGTCTGTGTCCACTACACTACTGCAACAGGAGGAGCCCTGGCCTGTGTCCACTACACTACTGCAATATGAGGAGCCCTGGCCTGTGTCCACTACACTACTGCAACAGGAGGAGCCCTGGTCTGTGTCCACTGCACTACTGCAACAGGAGGAGCCCTGGCCTGTGTCCACTGCACTACTGCAATAGGAGGAGCCCTGGTCTGTGTCCACTACACTACTGCAAGAGGAGGAGCCCTGGTCTGTGTCCACTGCACTACTGATATAGGAGGAGCCCTGGCCTGTGTCCACTACACTACTGCAACAGGAGGAGCCCTGGTCTGTGTCCACTGCACTACTGATATAGGAGGAGCCCTGGCCTGTGTCCACTGCACTACTGCAATAGGAGGAGCCCTGGTCTGTGTCCACTGCACTACTGCAAGAGGAGGAGCCCTGGTCTGTGTCCACTACACTACTGCAACAGGAGGAGCCCTGGCCTGTGTCCACTACACTACTGCAACAGGAGGAGCCCTGGTCTGTGTCCACTGCACTACTGCAACAGGAGGAGCCCTGGCCTGTGTCCACTACACTACTGCAACATGAGGAGCCCTGGTCTGTGTCCACTACACTACTGCAACAGGAGGAGCCCTGGCCTGTGTCCACTACACTACTGCAACAGGAGGAGCCCTGGTCTGTGTCCACTACACTACTGCAACAGGAGGAGCCCTGGTCTGTGTCCACTGCACTACTGCAACAGGAGGAGCCCTGGTCTGTGTCCACTACACTACTGCAACAGGAGGAGCCCTGGTCTGTGTCCACTGCACTACTGCAACAGGAGGAGCCCTGGTCTGTGTCCACTGCACTACTGCAACAGGAGGAGCCCTGGTCTGTGTCCACTACACTACTGCAACAGGAGGAGCCCTGGTCTGTGTCCACTACACTACTGCAATAGGAGGAGCCCTGGTCTGTGTCCACTACACTACTGCAACAGGAGGAGCCCTGGTCTGTGTCCACTACACTACTGCAACAGGAGGAGCCCTGGTCTGTGTCCACTACACTACTGCAACAGGAGGAGCCCTGGTCTGTGTCCACTACACTACTGCAACAGGAGGAGCCCTGGTCTGTGTCCACTGCACTACTGCAACAGAAAACATTGTATGGCTGATGCGCACATACTGAGGAGAGTTGCGCATGAATTCCACTTTCCTTGCATTGCTTAAGAACTTCACTCTTGTTGTGACTTGTGGCAAAGACGTCTATGTATTATTCGTTTGTATGACTTTTATGCTGTTGTTTTAGATTTTAGTGTCGGGTCACAGTTGCAAGTAATAGCGAGACTGAAGGGTAGTTTGGTGCTGCTTGTCTGTCACTTGCACTGTGCACAGAGGTGAGATGAGCTGATGGACATGAACAAGTGTACTGCAATCATTGTAGAATGTGCACCACCCACTGCAAGGCTCATTTCCATAGTTTCACCTCTGGTTCTGAGGACAGGAAGTTTGGAAACAAATTGTGGCATTGATGACTGCACTGGCTTTCATCCTTGTAATGACAGAGCATTTTATCAGTCTTAAAAATGAATAAATATCTTCACCATGAACTTCATCTTGGAAATTGTATGCAAATCTTCCCTTGTTGTGTACTGTTATAACTATTTATCTTGACAGATATTGTTCCTAGTATTCCTCACACATACTAAATGTATGGATTTTGTTGCAGATGGCAAATTGTTGAAAAAGGCTATTTTCTTAGGCAACAAAACATGATGTTTGGCAGTGAAGAATCCTTGGTAATACCAAGTGCCATATTACCAGTCTGAAACCCTTGCTGCCATTCCCATACCACCCCTAGCTGCCATTCCCACACCACCCCTAGCTGCCATTGCCATACCACCCCTGCTTCCATTCCCATACCCCCACCCCCCATTGCTGCAATTTCCATACTACCCCTAGCTGCCATTGCCAAACCACGCCTTGCTGCCATTCCCATACCACCCTAGCTGCCATTCCCATACCACCCATAGCTGCCATTCCCATACCACCCATAGCTGCCATTCCCATACCACCCCTAGCTGCCATTCCCATACCACCCTAGCTGCCATTCCCATACCACCCTAGCTGCCATTCCCATACCACCCATAGCTGCCATTCCCATACCACCCCTAGCTGCCATTCCCATACCACCCCTAGCTGCCATTCCCATACCACCCATGCTGCCATTCCCATACCACCCCTAGCTGCCATTCCCATACCACCCCTAGCTGCCATTCCCATACCACCCACTGCTACCATTCTTTTCCACCCTTTGCCGCCATCAAGATTATAGGTGGGTTATCCAGTTTTTCTGTTGGAACTTATTGATATAAATTTAACAACCACTTGAGGAACAACAGGTGGCTCTCTTCAGAGGTTTGTCATGAGACTGCTAAATTAAGAACAAGGAATCAGAGGAGGGAAACATTCTGAGAATAGCTGCAGCCCAGCTGACAGCAAGGTCTGTACAGGAACGGCAGCAAGGGGCGGAGATCGGTGGTGCGGGACGTTATATAGGTTATCAAATGGACAACACAGATTGTAATGGAAATGCAAACCAGTAAGTGCATGCAAGGCAGCACGCTGACACGCAATCAGCAGAGTGGAGATGCACGTCACACTGTACAGCAGTCTGCATGACGAAAGCGAACCTTGCAGCCTGGAGACTGTGGCCGAGTGGTTAGAAAGCTTGACCTGTGGTCACTTGTGGCTGGCGGATGTAGAGTTTGAAGCTGCTTGGATAATCTGCATGGCTACTCCTCACCCAGGAGTAAAACGGGTACCTTTGAGGTCTGTGTTGGAAAATGGCAACATTTGACTTTGGAGTGTTGCCAGGTCGTATGCTCCTCGGGGAGATGAGATTGCATGACATTTGAGCAGAGCCCGGTGACCAGGGGGTAAACGTGTATGGTTTGAGGACCTATAAAGGGAGGAAAAATCGCAATATAAAACACGATCTTCACCTTTGACAATTTGGAGGGGAATAGATTTCTTGGGGCTCGGCAGAAGCAAGACTGTTGAAGCACGGACACCGCATTCTAGAACTACTCCGATGAATGTCAGTACAGGAGGACGGATCACATCACAGTGGAAGTTGCAAGTTTGTGATAAGAAACCACATCAGTACTGCTGGCACTTGCATCGAGTCTAGTGTCTGTACATTTGTTTATCTTTGTTGTGTCAGACGAGTTTGTAATTCATTTCATCTGTTAGTGATATAAAGGAATGCTACTGGTGGTTTTCAACCGTGTTGGCTTCACTGCTACCGCTTCAGATTGTGCATCTCTCTTGCTTGCCTGTGCTGGTGGTTTTTCTTCCATTTTTCTCTCCATCTCCGCTTCCACCCGTGTCGGGACTCCGGTGCAGTGCTGAGAGCGCTTCCCTGCTGTGGCGTGTGTCTTGCAGCGGCAGCGTTGGAGGCTGTGCAGATCCTTGAGTTGCTTCCTTGGGCACGGTGCTTATCTCCCATTGCCTCTCCCCACCCAGGAGTAAAACCGGGTACCTGTGAGGGCAGTGGAGGCACGCTGTGACGCAAGGAACGCTGAAAGCGGTCAAGAGCCATCTTTGGGTTGGAATGCTCCCCAGGGAGTGGAGATGGCGCTGGTACCTGGCTGTGTGCGCACTGTGTGTGTGTTTGTGGCTGGGTGCCGGTAAAGGATGGATGTAGTGGCCCAATGATCAGAGGCTAAAGTGTCAAGCAGTTGGAGCCCCAGATATGGGCGGTAAGTCGCTATGTAAAATCCAGTACTTTGGCCTTTACTGTTGCTGGTGCTGTAAAATGAAACTCTATAAATTACTTATGCTGCCATGCTATTCTACTTTCACTGGGTGCACCACATCTATTGCATTTTCACATGTCTGCTGTGACGTGAGGATTCATTTACATCGAGTATTGCACATTCCATGGTAGGCTGATGTCTATTAGCTGGTTATGGTCAGTAAAGTAACTAATAAATAATATTGACTCAACAACGTGGTGGTGCTGTATTTCTGGGGTGGAGTGTGTGAATACACCGTCAGATACACATTGGTGGAGAGTGTGAGTACAGTGTCAGACACACAGTGGTGGAGTGTGTGAGTACAGTGTCAGATACACAGTGGTGGAGTGTGTGAGTACAGTGTCAGACACACATTGGTGGAGTGTGTGAGTACAGTGTCAGACACACAGTGGTGGAGTGTGTGAGTACTGTGTCAGACACACAGTGGTGGAGTGTGTGAGTACAGTGTCAGACACACAGTGGTGGAGTGTGTGAGTACAGTGTCAGACACACAGTGGTGGAGTGTGTGAGTACAGTGTCAGACACACAGTGGTGGAGTGTGTGAGTACAGTGTCAGACACACAGTGGTGGAGTGTGTGAGTACAGTGTCAGACACACAGTGGTGGAGTGTGTCAGTACAGTGTCAGACACACAGTGGTGGAGTGTGTCAGTACAGTGTCAGACACACAGTGGTGGAGTGTGTCAGTACAGTGTCAGACACACAGTGGTGGAGTGTGTCAGTACAGTGTCAGACACACAGTGGTGGAGTGTGTCAGTACAGTGTCAGACACACAGTGGTGGAGTGTGTCAGTACAGTGTCAGACACACAGTGGTGGAGTGTGTGAGTACAGTGTCAGACACACAGTGGTGGAGTGTGTCAGTACAGTGTCAGACACACAGTGGTGGAGTGTGTCAGTACAGTGTCAGACACACAGTGGTGGAGTGTGTGAGTACAGTGTCAGACACACAGTGGAGTGTAAGCGTGTGAGACCAGACAGGGTGTAAGTCGCTATATAACCACACTTTACCTTTTGTTTACATACTGCTGTTATTTCTCCAAGTTGAGTGGCAGGAAGGGTGCGTGGTCTTGCACCCAGTGCCTCAAGGCACACTCCACCAGGCCAGCAGGGAAGGGCTCACTGCCACACAGCAGCTTGCAACCCCACACACTGAGGCAACTACACAGCAGCTGACACCCACACAAGCCCCCACACCTGCACCTCCTCCACCTGCATGGCGCCCTTGCTGTGGCCACAGGTGTGCCTCCCTGTTGGCTGTGCAGTCCCACCCTGCTCCCAGCTTGGAGACGGCCCACCCTGACGGGCCTGGCCCACTGACAGCTGCCTGTCACAGACTGGAGCCTCTCACTGCCCACAGGCCTTGCCTGTCACTCGTCTGGCAGGAAACGTTTCATTGGCCATCAACAACAAGCTGTCTTTGTAGGGTTGTGGTGTCTTTATTCTTGGAGTAATATGGCACATCTAGAAAGCACAGTAATGAGTTTGGTACACGAGTAAGTACTGATTATGTTGCATCAGAGCAAAAGAAACAAATATAAATGTGAGGAAATTTCAGCCATGGATTAACATGTATATACATATCCATGTAGTATGTATAAGCAGTGCTGCACAGAGTGAAAAAATAAGAAGACAAAAATTCACTAGGTTCAATAAGAACAACAGATCTAAGGTCATAACATACATCCCATTAGCAACTCGACCAAAAAAAAACACCACTATGCAATGAAAACAAAAAGACTCCACAAGAAGAAAACATCTGCCCACAAAATGTGCAGTACACATCTCAAAACAATGGCCAGTGACGTCATCAGTGCTGTACAGGTCAAAGCCTACAGTGAGACAAACACGCTGCACATTTACAGAGAGAGAATCTCACTTCCACAACAAGGCAGCCTTTCTCCTTCACACACACTTACATGTACTCAACTACACTTGGTGAGACTTGCATTACCAGCCACATTACAAATTGTCATGTCACTTGTGTAAACCATGGATTGTCTCTTTCTCATTGAATGAAAGCATGGTCACATGTCCTGAATACGTGTTTATTTATGTGCATAATCTCCTCTCTACATTATGTGCATAATGTTTTCTATACATCATGTGCAAATCTCCTCTACATAAGCATTTATATGCAAACAGCACATCTCACTTTTGTACAAGAAAAGAATTCTCTCCTTAAATTTTTGGGGATAAATGTATAAAACTCAAAAGAAAACCAAAGCACCATTTACTGCTATATGACTGTTCATGCATTCCTCAACACACAGCACTCCATGTGTGTAGTTTCCTTGCACTGTGAGAGGATCGTGTGTTCAAAGACAAATACATGGAGGAAGCACACAGTCATGCACATCAGCAATGCAGACGGTGATGACATCTACTGTGTAAGATAGTGTGCTTTTTACAAATACGCACACATACACACACACACATATATGCATACACACATATATTCACACACACATACACGCACACACAAACAAATAAACAAACACACACACACACATATGCACATACATGCAGAGACACATAGACACACGCATATACATTCGCACACATATATACACACATACAAACACAAACACACATACATACACACATGTACCTCCACACATACACACTCACACACACATGCTTATATTAGCACACATATACATTCACACACGCATATAACACATAGTGACATACACATTCATACATACACATGTAGTACAAAGCACATCTACAAGCACACATGCACACACATACACATGCTTCTACATGCAAATCCACATTTATCCCCCGACCTTCCCCCCCTCCCCCCACCTCCTCACCTCCAACTCAACCACACAGACATGCACACACATACACATTAGTACATGTAAACAAGCACCCACACACACACACACACACACACACACACACACACACACACACACACACACACACACACACACACACACGAATATACATACACACACATATTCACACATCATAAAAAGACATGTACACACTCAAGCTCATGTTAACAAACATTAAAAACATTTCAACTCAGCAAATTCTGGATCAGGCCAACAACATCAGGGGTCAAGGTCACTTGCTGACCACTCTCCACTCTCACACACACTGAGAGTGGGTCAAACTTGCTGGATGGACCACACTGACACATGGCCACAGAGGCTGTGACATGGCCACCTCCCTCTCACACAGCACCTGTCTGCCATCAACGTCTAGGATGGCAAGACGTTTCCTCTGGGCATCCAGCAGGAAGCCTAGGGTTCTTTCGACAGGGCTGTGTGGGTTGAAGGGGGCCAGCACTGTGTCAGTGAGTTGTGTGCCACAGTGGTACACCCTGGCCTTCACACTGCCTTGTGTAGGGACCAGTCGAACAGTGTGGGCACTGTGACCTGTGTATGCTATCAATCCATCAGCCGCCTGGAGATGCTCCATGGAGGACACTCCACACTCACACGACCACCATCCTTCAGCTATTTTAGGATCTGGCAAGGATATGACATGGACCTGCCAGTAGCACGTCTGCCCTGGCAAGGCCACTGTGCCACAAGTTCCCCTGAAGCTGAATTTCTGCTGTGACTGGGAGGGACTGGGAGGGTGGGGCTGGTTGCTCAGGGAGCAGCCACCAGCACTGACTGTGCAGTCTCCAGGGCAACGACTGCCATCCAGCCTGATGTCAGGAACTGCAAGGTAAACAACAACAACAGAAATAGAAGGAGAATGCTATAAATATAACTACCTCAGGATGTTGGTTCATTTAAAACAAACATAGATATTGTGACACAGTTCATTCATTCATCAATCTTTGTAAGTATACTATAGTATCAGCTATAAGTGAAGTTACTTCAGTAATAACTTTTTATATTAACAAAACATTCTAATTGTAATAGCTTTAAAAGCTTTTATCAGTGTTGTTATTACACAGTAGTACCAGTGTACCAATGCACTTTTCCATGTAATGGTGACTTTGAGTGCAAGCAAGCAGGCTGTCTGCATTTCAGACATGTCCTCAGTGTAGAAGTGACAGCAGTGGAAGCAAAGCTGCTGACACAGTGTGCATGTGTGCTTTCTGTCATAGAGTGTACATCTGTGTCAGTGTCAGCACCGCTGATGAAGATGTTGGCAACAAGCAGGGATCAACATTAGCCACTGCCCGACTGCCCGAGGCAAGCAGACCTTTGTGTGGGGCAGGCCTTAGCATCCTTCAGCCTGACCCACTGACAAGTGCTATTTTCAAGGACGGTAGTGCTTTTTAGGGAGAGGCAGTCAACTGTGCAGCAAAGGTGTGGGGATTAGTCAGGTGTGAGGATGCTAGCACAGGATGTCAGTCTGTTCAGTGGAGCACTGGGGGTGGGGAGGGTGCAGACATGTGCAGGGACAGGGGGAGGAAGGGGAAAGAAAACTGTTCAGAGATGGGGAAGGAAGGGGGAAGAAGGGAACTTACTGTGCTGCCTGGGATGGGGTAGGGAAGGCAGGGATGTTCAAAGCTGTTTTCAGTGAAATGACAGGTTTTCTGTCTGTTACTTCTTAGTTGTTGATATAAAGATGGAAGCTAGTACCAGAATATCTTGAAGTAAAAGTGTCAAGTAATTTGTGAATGGAAAGAGAATGATTGGAGTGTGTGTGTATGTGTGTGTGTGTGTGTGTGTGTGTGTGTGTATGTATGTGTATGTGTGTGTGTGTAAAGTGTGTGAGTGTGTGTGTATGTGTGTGCGTGTGTGTGCGTGTATATGTGTGTGTATGTGTGTGTGTATGTGTGTATGTGTGTGCGTGTATATGTGTGTGTGTGTGAATATGTGTGCGTATGTGTGTATGTATGTGTGTGTGTGTGTGTGTGTGTGTGTGTGTGTGTGTGTGTGTGTGTGTGTGTGTGAGATTGTGTGTCAGTGTGTGTGTGTGTGTGTGTGTGTGTGTGTGTGTGTGTGTGTGTGTGTGTGTGTGTGTGTGTGTGTGTGTGTGTGTGTGTGTGTGCATGTGACTTTGAAACTGAAGATTCACAACACAAAGGTAAATATGGGTAAATAAGGACATCTGCCAGGTAAGTGATTTTTAGGCTACTTGTCCTACAGGGTAAGTGAGTAAAAACCTATTTGTTGATTACTGACGAGCTTGAAAAATCTCAACATATCATGGAATTTGGCCAGCTGTTGTGACATGCATGCATGACTAAACATGAAGCTCAGCTGAAGTCATGGAGTTGTAGCAGTGACAATTGGTGGTGTAGTCTGAGCTGACTACAGACCCATGAATGTGTCAGTGTTTGTGGAAGTGGGCAGTGTACATCTTGCTACTCACAGACAACTGGAAGGTCTCTCACACCAGCAGAAACAGCAGCAGCAGCAGCAGCAGTCTCAGTCTCTGTAAGAAAAATACGACCCATACTTTACTTAGAAGTTTCCACTGCACTCAGCTGAAACACACTCATTGCATCACACAAAATACAGATGCAATCTATTGTCTATCATTTAGCACACGTGTGACAGAC
The DNA here is from genome assembly GCA_034096865.1 of Theodoxus fluviatilis. Classification (NCBI taxonomy): domain Eukaryota; kingdom Metazoa; phylum Mollusca; class Gastropoda; order Cycloneritida; family Neritidae; genus Theodoxus; species Theodoxus fluviatilis. The sequence continues at coordinate 1,577 of JAWQFJ010012498.1, read as the reverse complement.
ACTTTTACATTAATTTTAAATAACCCAATTAAAGCATGAAGGGAACTCATAGTCTTGTTGATGACTCGTTCAGCGCAGTATAAAAATATCTGGAAGTAAAACAAACCAGGATGCACACATCCAATTCTAACGTGTGACAGGTTGCATAGGAACAAATGACTACACTGGGTAGTTACAACAGTGTACTTGTATTTTGAATGAAAATGTTTCCAAGGTCAAGCTTCACGAAATAGTTCCAGGGCATCAATGATGGTCTTACCAGTTGTTCCCAGGGACTCCAGCAAGGCTCTCAGCTCCTCCAGCTTCTCTGTCCCCACCTGCAACAACAAAACCACATTGCCAACTCAGCCCAGGGCTGCTGCTGTCTCCACCACACACACCACTCTACTGCAGCACCCCAGCACTGCACCAGGCCTCAAGCCCTCACTCATCTGCTGCACCAGCTGGCTGCCAAAGTGCAAGGCTGCACACGTCTGCACTCACAAGACAAGCACACTGCCTCAGTGCCAGCAGAACAAGGCCTGCAGCCTCCACACCACTTCAGTAGACAGGACAAGGTCTTCCTCCACCAGCTGCAGGCTGCAAGCTCCACACTACTGCACACAGTCCTCCACACCTCCACTGCCTCCACCAGACGTGTCCCCAAACGCATCATACACATCAATACAATGCAATGCATAACTTTTACATAAGTGGGATGATATATATATATATATATACACACACACGAAAACTTAAGCGCGAGTGCAAAAAGGGATTAAGTAGAATAAACACATTACAATGCTGATCACTTGACTAAAAGTGTCAATGAACAAATTTCCCCCATTTGGCATTTTATCTTGTTCCACTGTCACAACGCAAGAAATATTTTTCCATCCATTTTGTCTGCAGTGTAAGTGTCAGAGCGGTTTGTGCATCTGAGCAGTCACACTGAGCAGTCACACTGAGCAGTCACACTGAGCAGTCACGCTGAGCAGTCACGCTGAGCAGTCACGCTGAGCAGTCACGCTGGGCAGTCACACTGGGCAGTCACACTGGGCAGTCACACTGGGCAGTCACACTGAGCAGTCACACTGAGCAGTCACACTGCGCAGTCACACTGGGCCATTGCGTGCAACATCGATCACGAGGTCCAACGAAAGAATGGCAAGAGGCAGTGCGCAAATGAGGTTGCTGTGGGTTGTTGAAAGCACGAAACCCGGACCTTCAACACAGAAATGGATTCCAATGTTGATCCAGTCCTCCATGTATGTAAACAGCCTACTTCTAATTAAGACAAGGTTTGGTTCCCTTCATCTAGACTTCAGCCCAAGTTACTCTATCAAACCCTGGTTATGAGGATTTTCGGCTCTCCCCGCATAATGCCAACTGCTTGTTTCCCTCCAACAGTGTGCAATTAGTGCCAAGCCCATACCAACCGAAAACGGGGTCGCCATTGCTCTAAATGCAACGGCCTTTTCCACCTGACTTGCGCTGGCCTCAAACGAGCTGAGTCCGATTCTCTTATCACGTGGGTCTGTCGCGCCTCCCTCCATCCTGAACTCCAAGTCGACACATGCGCGCCTTCGCCGACCACT
>JAWQFJ010012497.1:0-11732 GCA_034096865.1 Theodoxus fluviatilis | reverse complement strand
ATGGCAGCTAGGGGTGGTATGGGAATGGCAGCTAGGGGTGGTATGGGAATGGCAGCTAGGGGTGGTATGGGAATGGCAGCATGGGGTGGTATGGGAATGGCACCTAGGGGTAGTATGGGAATTTCAGCTAGTGGGGGTATGGGAATGGCAGGAAGGGGTGGTATGGGAATGGCAGGAAGGGGTGGTATGGGAATGGCAGCTAGGGGTGGTATGGGAATTTCAGCTTGTGGGGGTATGGCAATGGAACCTAGGGGTGGTATGGGAATGGAAGCTAGGGGTGGTATGGGAATGGCAACGATTGGTGGTATGGGAATGGCAGCTAGGGGTGGTATGGGAATGGCAGGAAGGGGTGGTATGGGAATGGCAGGAAGGGTTAGTATGGGAATTTCAGCTAGTGGGGGTATGGCAATGGAACCTAGGGGTGGTATGGGAATAGCAGCTAGGGGTGGTATGGGAATGGCAGCTAGGGGTGGTATGGCAATGGAACCTAGGGATGGTATGGGAATGGCAACGATTGGTGGTATGGGAATGGCAGCTAGGGGTGGTATGGGAATGGCAGCTAGGGGTGGTATGGGAATGGCAGCTAGGGGTGGTATGGCAATGGCAGCTAGGGGTGGTATGGGAATGGCAGCATGGGGTGGTATGGGAATGGCAGCTAGGGGTGGTATGGGAATGGCAGCAAAGGGTGGTATGGGAATGGCAGCATGGGTGGTATGGGAATGGCAGCTAGGGGTGGTATGGGAATGGCAGCAAAGGGTGGTATGGGAATGGCAGCTAGGGGTGGTATGGGAATGGCAGCTAGGGGTGGTATGGGAATGGCAGCAAGGGGTGGTATGGGAATGGCAGCAAGGGTGGTATGGGATTGGCAGCAAAGGGTGGTATGGGAATGGCAGCTAGGGGTGGTATGGGAATGGCAGAAAAGAGGGGTATGGGAATGGCAGCTAGGGGTGGTATGGGAATGGCAACGATTGGTGGTATGGGAATGGCAGCTAGGGGTGGTATGGGATTGGCAGCAAAGGGTGGTATGGGAATGGCAGCTAGGGGTGGTATGGGAATTTCAGCTAGTGGGGGTATGGCAATGGAACCTAGGGGTGGTATGGGAATGGCAGCTAAGGTTTCAGACTGGTAATATGGCACTTGGTATTACCAAGGATTCTTTTCTGCCAAACATCATGTTTTGTTGCCTAAGAAAATAGCCTTTTTCAACAATTTGCCATCTGCAACAAAATCCATACATTTAGTATGTGTGAGGAATACTAGGAACAATATCTGTCAAGATAAATAGTTATAACAGTACACAACAAGGGAACATTTGAATAGAACTTTGAAGCAAACGTTCATGTGAAAATACTGGTTTTATTGCTGATGTCCGGTTTAGAAGTTGCATTAGAATATCATCTCACAATCTCTGAAATATGCATACAGTGCAGATAGTTTTTGCATCTGCATATCACTTGGGTTGAGAGATTTCCGTCTGCATCCCCAAGGCCGGTAGCTCTTTCAGGAAATTCCCTTTTAGGATGAGGAAAGAGCGGATTGTCCTTGGTAAAGAAACCACTGTCAACAGATCTGTTGTGCTTTCGTACCCGCTGTACGGCTGTGAGACCTGGACCGTATACAGGCAAACATATGGACAGTTCCATGTCAGATGCCTTCACAACGCTATGAGAATATCTTCGACATACTGAGTGCCAAACACAGATGTCTTGAAAACATGGGGATGCTTGCAAAGGACGCACTCGTCATGAAACAACAACTTGACAAGGACTGATCATGTAGTGTTAACATAAAACTCAACGTTTCGTGAGTAAGTCTTCTCTTCTGAGCGCGTCAATGCAAAACGAAAGGTCAGAGGACATCATGACGCTACAAAGACTGCCTTGTAACACCTTAATGATATACAGCATGGTGTCGCGACAATTCAAAGTTGGCATCAATGCAATTTTCTTTTACTGTGGTGTTTTGCTGACTGTTACGTAAAATTCGCGAACTCTAACATTCATCAATGACTTTGAACTGTCGATATTCAGTTACCTACTTTAAACTGTCGACTTTGAATTGCCGACATTGAATTGTCGCAGAGCCATGCAAAATTATGACAGACTGTCAGGGGAAAAACGTTGGCCTCTGATTGCTTTTCTTACAGCGCAACGATAAAAGGAAAAGACGATGACAGAAGAAGTCAAACGTATCGAGGTACATGTCTGCTGAAGCTTGACAGTGAACGAAGCATGCGAAAATGGCGCATTGCAGCACACGTTGATCTGAACACAGCCTGTCCCCGTTGTCACAGACTTTGCGCTTGTGAGTTTGGCTTGCGGTCTCATCTTTGGCGTCACTGACGTCTTTGTCGAAATCGATGGACCACTGCTGCATGATGCCCTCTGTGAGCGCCGCCGTCAGGTCGTGGTCGCTGAGAGTAGCGGCGTCGGCGATCGCCATCAAGGTAGCGACGGCAATCTTCATCTGCTGTGGCGCACGGCACGCGTCGGCCAGGGCTGCTATCTGCTTGTCCTCCATCTTGGTGCAGGGCAATCGGACGAGCCCCCAAAATGTAACCCAGGGCAGTCAGGGGGGGGGGGGGGGGGGGGGGCGTCTGGCAGACACAAAACACGTCCAATCAGTTTTAGCAATTCGTCACAACTCTATTTTATTCCAAAACACATTTATACAATTGCCAAGTTATTTCATCATAAATCATTGACGTTCCGATACACAAATCATAAACGACAAGATTGATAAGTTCTTTCATGCATTCAGTGTTTTTTCATCATAACTCATCGACGTTCCGATACACATATCACCAGCAACAAGTTTACTACATTAATAATAATAATACTATAAGAATAATGCAATACTTATTTCGCGTTACTATTCTTCCGTTATAAATTCTTCCAGTTTCCCTCATACAAATGATAAAATATAGATAATTACCTGGCAGACACAAAACACGTCCAAACAGTTTTAGCAATTCGTCCAAACTGATGCGAGCAATATCATTTCCAGCCAGGTGAATAGGGAGTAATGCTCATGCATGACCGCAGCTCGAGCTCTGCGCACGTATAACGCTCTGTAACTAGAGTTCATGTTTCCTACTGTATTACATACGCTCCGCATCTTGTAATACGACCGTCCTACGAACTTTTTTACATTGACAGATATCAAAATGACAGGACGCTGCCGGTTTAGAGATATATCCCTGGCTGCAAGATTTGCGTTCCCGTCACGTGGACTACACTGCTGACGTCTGCTTGTGACTGCGGCACGCCGGGTACTGGCCACGCCCCCTGTCTTGAAGGAGGAGACGTTCGATGTTGGAGTGGAGGTGTGACTCCAGACTGCTGCAGTCACTGTTCTGTTCTGTGCTGTGACGAGAGATAAGAGAATTCCTCGCCGTCTGGAAAGAGCGGTACGTGGACTTGTGTCTCTCCTCCTCTCTCCATGACGTGGATGACAGGGTGGGACGCCTGTGGAGTGTGGGGAGCTCAGTGGTGACAGTGGGAGGCGGCTGTGGTATAGAGACTCGGACGTGTCGTCCTTGTCCTCCATTTTTCTGTGAATGTGTTTTGTTTGACGACTGTTTAAAAGAAATCTGATATCTCATTTTTCATCGAGTGATTTTAGCATTTATCTTCTGCACTGTAGTCTGCCCCGTTCGTTGTGGCTCATCCAGACTTGTTTGCACACCGCGTCCTTCTCTCACCCTCTCCGACTCACCTGTCCTTCCCTGACACCCCAAGACTGTGGGCAAAAGGACAAGCACTGGTAGCGCTGTGGTGTGGCTGCCGTGGCGATTTTCCACGTCGTTCTCCTTGTTGATGTTGCAGTTATACTCTGTTTGTTGTCGTCCCTTTTCTCTCAGTTGTCTGGCTTTTCTTCCTTTTTGCGCCTTCTCACTCACAGTGTCTGCTGCTTTGGGATGTGTGTTCGCTTTCTTGTTCGCGTTTTCTGCTCCTCTCTTGTTTTTCCCTCTTCTTCGGTTCCCTCTTATATTGCCTCTTCTTCTCCTCCTCTTGCTGCCCCTTCTCCTCTTAATTCTGCTTCCCCTTTCCCTACCTCTTCCTCTCCACCTGTTCCTCTTCCACCTGTCCCTCTTCCATCTGTCCCTCTTCCATCTCTTTCGTCTTCCCTATCTCCTACATGTTCTCTTGCTTCTGCTCTTCCATTCTGTTCGTATATGATTGCTGCACTGCTCCTCATTACGTAGCTCTTGCTCCTCATGCTCCTGTTTGTCTTGCTGCTGCCCCTCCTGCTTCTTTTCCCCATTTACTTCTTTCTACACCTCTTCCTCCCATTCCTACACCTGCTCTTCCCTCTTCTCCTACATCTCGTCCTTCCGGACATATCGCCACACACGCCTGTCCTTCTGTTCCTTCTCTTGCTCTTCTTTGTGTTCTTTCGTATGCTCTACTTCATTCTGCTCCTTCTCACCCCTTTTACCTCACTCTCCACCTCCTTCGACTCCTCCACCACATTCGCTTCTTCCATTTCCTCCACCTCCGTCGCTCCCTTTCATTCCCCCTCACTCCCCTCCTCCCGTCTTCTTCTCGTTTTCTACGTTTCTTTTCTCCTACACGTCCCGTACCTTCCCTCCTCTAGCTCTGTCTTCTCCTCCTCCTGCAATTCCTCTTCTCAAACTCCTCTGTTTGCTCTTCCTTTCCTTGATTCTGCTTTTCTTTCTTCTCTTCTTGCTCTTCCTCCCTCTTCCTTCTCCCTCTTCTGCTCCCCACAGCGCCGCTCCGCCTTTTCCTCCTAATTTAGACATGTCTATTCTCATTTCAGTGGCTGTAACCATGGCTACCGGTGGTGCTGATATTGCACCGCTTTTGGAAGAGCTGTTGACGTGTGCCGTGTGTATAGAAGAATTTAACTCCACTACCCGACCTCCACGAGTGCTGCCCTGCCACCACAGCTTCTGTGCAGTGTGTCTGCAGAAACTCACCAAGGATGGCAAGGTCAAGTGTCCCAAGTGCCGACAGGAGGCTGCAGCCGACAAACCCTTCCCCATGGAGACCGTACGAGTGTCTGTGATGGACTGGAAGCAGTCAGTGCTGAGCCTGAAGAGCAAGAAGTCCCCAGAGAAGCTGATCCAGACCCTCAGTGAGAAATGCGACAGCCATCCTGACAAGAACATGGACGTGTTTTGTCTGACGTGTGACAAAGCTGTCTGCTCCATCTGTGCTCTGACTCAACACCTGGAGGGTCACAAGTTTGTGGAGCTGCCTAAAGTTCTGGAGGACACGAAGAAAAAGGTATTATTTTTATCTCTATTTCTCAAATCGATTTTGATTCACAAACTTTTGGAAATTCTGTTTAAGTGGTTTGCAAAGCCACAATGTCTATGCACATTTCTCTACCCAAAGCGACATCATAAACATAATCTATAGATATAAATATCAAGCAATACTTTTTTCAATTAAAAAATATATAATTTACATTGTTTGAAGAGTTTAGGTTTCTTTTTTTATCTGACTTCGTATTGACAATGCAATTTCAAGTTTTCGTTTTTTAGAGTTCAGAGAGTAGGTTTCATATTCCATAGCTCATACTGTACCGGTGTAAAGTTTCTCCTGAAATTCAGCTGACTGCAGATTGTTGGCAGCAAGTAACAGAAAGGTGAATTTGATCCGATGTTTAGCTCATTGCTGCTCTATGTCTATGTGTGGGATGTTTTTCAGGGGAAAATCCTTATCGATTCCATCATAGTCATAAACTCTCCACTTCTCCCTGTATCTGCAGATTCTGGCAGTCTGTGAAAAGCTGGATGAGGCGCAGGAAGGCTTCCAGAAGAAAGCAGAAGAGTCGGAAGCAAGCCTACAGGCACTGGAGAGCAACCACAGGAAGGCAGAGAAGAACGTGAAGGACACTTTTTCCAGTGTGGTCAGCACAGCCATGGAGAGGCAGGCAAAGGCTTTGGAGGAACTCAGTGCTGAGGTAGGTGGAAAGTTCAGGGATATGGTGTAAGAGTAATGGTTCATGAATTGTATTCGGATTTGTGTATGTTTATGTGTATATACCTTTAGATGTATATCTTTGTACCTATTCCTTGATGTAAATCATGAGGGTTTGCGTAATGTTTAATGTAAAACTATTGAAAGACATTTTTCATTTAAACTAGTGTGCTTCTGTGTTACCACTGTCGGCAGTTTAAGTAAGTTTAGACACATCGATTAAGCTAGGTTTTAAATGACTGTGGTTTTCGCTTGTCAAAAGATCCTTGAGCAGTTCTGTACGGGATCTGTCATCGCCAAGTTTGTTGGTACATAGCAGATCTAAGTACTGCATTAATTTCATTGATGACTAACGTCATTAGCAAACAAATATTAATTGTATTTTGATTAAACAATCCCCAGGGTTTTTATTGACTCACATGCGAAGCAAAAGTGAGTCTATGTACTGAGCCGTGTCGTCCGTCCGTCCGGGCGTCCGTCCGTCCGTCCGTCCGTCCGTCCGGGCGGGCGTCCGTCCGTCCGTCCGTAAAAAACTTAAACGTTGGATTTTTCTCGGAGACTATTAAGTCTATCAACACCAAATGTGGCATGATGGTGTATGATGACAAGGCCTCAAAAAACATTCATAGTGACTTGACCTTGCTTCAAGGTCAAGGTCACAGGAGCCATAAATGTGGTCTCAAAAACAGTCATTTTTCACATTTTCCCAATTTTCTCCCACGTTATTGAGAATGGCGACCTCAGCTACAAGTGTATTTAGGTCAAAGCAAGCCCTACCTATTGATACCAGTTTGGTTGACCTTGCTTCAAGGTCAAGGTCACAGGAGCTCTTCAAAGTTGGATCGTTTACATATTTTGAAGTGACCTTGACCCTGAACTATGGCAGATAACTGTTTCAAACTTAATAATTATGTGGGGCACATGTTATACTTTCATCATGAGACACATTTGGTCACATATCATCAAGGTCAAGGTCACTTTGACCCTTATGAAATGTGACCAAATGTGGTAGTGAACCACTAAAATTGACTATATCTCATGGTAGAAAGTGCCAATAAGCACCATTGTGCTTCCTATGTCTTGAATTAACAGCTTTGTGTTGCATGACCTTGGATGACCTTGACCTTGGGTCAAGGTCACATGTATTTTGGTAGGAAAAATGTGTAAAGCATTTCTTTGTGTATGATGTCATTGGTAGGTTTAGTGGTTTGACCTTGACCTTGAAGGTCACATGAAGGTCAAGGTCATATAAAGGTCAAGGTCAAGCATGTGAGTCGTATGGGCTTTGCCCTTCTTGTTAACATTTGTTGTACATTGACATCTTCACAGGTGGAGACAGAGCGACTCAAACTTGAGGAACAACTGGAAAAATTTCGATTGCTGCAGGCTGCCACCAAGTCTGCAGCAGACTACGGGAGACAGTTGGTCTCTATGAGTTTGCTGTATGAGGCAAAATCAGCCAGTGCTGACTTGGAGAGGACTGCTGCTGACCTGAAGAAGAAACTGTCCACACCTGTGACTGCTGCTGCAACCTTCAAGGTAAGCTGTTGTGAGGGATTGGGAGGGGGGTGGGTGGAGGTTTTTGTGGGGTTGGTTTGTCTATTTTTTAATGTCTTGATCCGAGTGGAAACTGAGAAAAGGAAGCGAAGAAGGTAAATGCTAGTTTGAAAAACGTAAACGCAAAATCAGAAACCTCCAGATATACATATCTCTTGTGTGTGTGTGTGTGTGTGTGTGTGTGTGTGTGTGTGTGTGTGTGTGTGTGTGTGTGTGTGTGTGTGTTGGGGGAGAGATGGGGGGGAGAGTGGGGGTGGGGGGAGAGGGGGAGAGGGGGGGGAGAGGTGGGGGGAGAGGTGGGGGAGAGGTGGGGGGGAGGGGGGGAGGTGGGGGGGAGAGGTGGGAGGGAGGGTGGAGGATTGAAGGGGGGGACTGCAGCAAAGAGAGATCCTGTCTGGTGCAAAGCAAGGAGATGGGGACAGTTTCTGTGCTCCCAACTGACTACACTTGATGTGTGGATGGTGAATTGTACTCAACAACTCTTATCATTGTACTTATTGCAGGGCTGTGAACATAAAATAAGTGAATGGGTTTGAACTACATATATCTGTTTGCTATTGAAGTATGTCTCAAAACGAAGTAGTGAGAATAAATAGACACTGAATTCTACCCCCAAAAACCACATTTGTCTTGAGGAATAAAAAGAGTTCTCTCCCTTAGACCACCACACTACAGAAATAGACGAATGAGAAGCTCACTATCTTATCTACAGATCTCTGTACAGAGTAGGATGAATGTTTGTGTTCAAAGTCTAAAAGTCAGGAAGTGCAGTTTAAAGTTCATATTACGTGGAGGTAAAGTCTGAAATGTATTGGATGCCCAAGTGTTGTGCCTCACTTTGATATATCTAATATTGATAATGTGGGGGATGCTTGACTGTCATTGAGTCTTCAACTGTGTTGGAAATAAAGGTCTTGATTCATGATGAGGAAATATGATAAAATGACAATATCAAGGCATGTCAAAATCCAAAGTATCCATCGGTTGTCGGCATCACAATGTTAATCTACTTTTGTCGCTTTTAGCCCTTACGCATTCAGTTTTTTAATACCGTGGACGATATATTACGAATGTGAAACCAATGCATATAAATCCAGCATATGACTTTTTAAAAATACATCTGGTGGAGGCAGCGGAGGTGTGGAGGACTGTGTGCAGTAGTGTGGAGCTTGCAGCCTGCAGCTGGTGGAGGAAGACCTTGTCCTGTCTACTGAAGTGGTGTGGAGGCTGCAGGCCTTGTTCTGCTGGCACTGAGGCAGTGTGCTTGTCTTGTGAGTGCAGACGTGTGCAGCCTTGCACTTTGGCAGCCAGCTGCTGCAGCAGTTGAGTGAGGGCTTGAGGCCTGGTGCAGTGTTGGTGTGTGCTGCAGTAGAGTGGTGTGTGTGGTGGAGACAGCAGCAGCCCTGGGCTGAGTTGGCAATGTGGTTTTGTTGTTGCAGGTGGGGACAGAGAAGCTGGAGGAGCTGAGAGCCTTGCTGGAGTCCCTGGGAACAACTGGTAAGACCCTCATAGATATCCTGAAATGAATTTGACGAAATTTGTCATTGGAAACATTTAGGTTCAAAATATACGGTTATAAATTCCCAGTATAGTCATGTGTTTCTTTGCAACTTGTCAAACTTTAGATTTGGCTGTGTGCATCCTGATTATTTTTCCTTCTTTTTTTTACTGCACTGAACAAGTCATAAATGAGATTATGATTAAGTTCACTTAATGCTTTCATTTCTTATTACATAAATGAGAGTGTGTAGGCTGTACGCTACATACAGAAAGCATGTTGTCTGTGCTATGAGTAATGCAATGAGAGTGTGCAGGCTGTATGCTTAATACAGAATTCATGTTATCTGTGCTATGAGTAATGCATTGAGAGTGTGTAGGCTGTACACTACATACAGAAAGCATTTTGTCTGTGCTATGAGTAATTGAGAGTGTGACGGCTGAGTGCAGTGGAAACTTCTAAGTAAAAAAGGAGTACTGTTTTCTTACAGAGAGCGTGACTGCTGCTAGTATGATGTATGAGTTCCCCAACTCTCAGTCCTCTTATAAATATTGTGGCTCTTCTTGTTGTCTAGGGTTAGGATATGGGGTGCCATAACAAAGTTCATGCCACTGTTGTTAATAACGGACTGAAAACAACAGATACAAAATTTATGAGGAAAAACGTTTCTGAATTCAACGGATTTTACTAATTTATAATTTAGCAGTGTAACTCAAATGTTCTAAATAATGGTATCTAATATTTAGAGCCAGCCAGCCTATAAAAGAAAGGTGACACCTATCTGGTTATTGCTGATGGCGTCCCAACCGTCGACGTTGATATCTGCTGCTTAACGGCCGCCCTGGAGATGATGCCGGGAGTAGGCCTGAATCCCAACCGTCATCGTTGATATCTGCTGCTTAACGGCCGCCCTGGAGATGATGCCGGGAGTGGGCCTTGATCTGTTGCTTAGAATAATGTCTGGGCACATTTACACCATAACGATGGGAAGGATGCAGTAGGACCTGAACGTTTCAATACACAGAGCACAGTAGAGTGGATTTTCAACAGTAGGGCAGTGGGATACATACTTCAAACACACGACTGTCATAGTAGGGTGATCTAGCAGAATGGCAGTTCATCAGGAAGACCGGAGACACGGCCATCATAGGCATGCGATGCCAACCGCTCTGCTTGCCCGGGTCGTTCCAAAGAGTTCATGGCGAATAGGAAACCGAGTCCATCACCTCCTTTCCCACTGTCCCCTTCTGCGCCTTCACGCGCACCTCTCTCTCTCTGTCCCATCCTGCGCCTCCACGCTCACCTCTCTATCTCTCTATCTCCGCAATTCTATGTCCGTCCGTCCTCTCTCATATTGGAAAATCAATTCCCCGCTCCACTCCTGATGACGTCGCATTCTCCTTCAAAATGACGTCGTCCGCCAGATGACGGAATCTTTCCACTATTGGGGAAAAAGAGATATGCTATTTCTCTCACAAGGCATGGCTGACTCTATTACAACTACCGTTATTTGAGACCGGCTGGCTCTCAAATATCTTCCTATGAACTGTCTAAATTAACATTAAAATATCTCCACTCGTCACAATATACACACATATATACACATACATATATATACACACATATATACACATACACACACACATGTACCTCCACACATACACACTAACACACACGCTTATATTAGCACACATATACATTCACACACGCATATAACACATAGTGACATACACATTCATACATACACATGTAGTACAAAGCACATCTACAAGCACACATGCACACACATACACATGCTTCTACATGCAAATCCACATTTATCCCCCGACCTTCCCCCCCCCCCCCCCCCCCCCCACCTCCTCACCTCCAACTCAACCACACAGACATGCACACACATACACATTAGTACATGTAAACAAGCACCCGCGCACACACACACATATACACACACACACACACAGACACAAATATACATACACACACATATTCACACATCATAAAAAGACATACTCAAGCTCATGTTAACAAACATCAAAACATTTCAACACAGCAAATTCTGGACCAGGCCATAAACTTCAGGGGTCAAGGTCACATGCTGACCACTCTCCACTCTCACACACACTGAGGCTTGGGTAATACTTGCTGGATTGACCACACTGACACATGGCCACAGAGGCTGTGACATGGCCACCTCCCTCTCACACAGCACCTGTCTGCCATCAACATCTAGGATGGCAAGACGTTTCTTCTGGGCATCCAGCAGGAAGCCTAGGGTTCTTTCGACAGGGCTGTGTGGGTTGAAGGGGGCCAGCACTGTGACAGTGAGTCGTGTGCCACAGTGCCACACCCAGGCCTCCACATTGCCTTGTACAGGGACCAGTACAACAGTGAGGGCACTGCGACCTGTGCCAGCTATCTTAAAACAAGCTGCCTGGAGATCCTGCATGGAGGACACTCCACACTCACACAAGGAACACACTTCCTCTATTTCAGGATCTGGCAAGGCTTTGACGTGGACCTGCCAGTAGCACGTCTGCCCTGGCAAGGCCACTGTGCCACAAGTTCCCCTGAACCTGAATTTCTGCTGTGACTGGGAGGGACTGGGAGGGTTGGGCTGGTTGCTCAGGGAGCAGCCATCAGCACTGACTGTGCAGTCTCCATGGCAACGACTGCCATCCAGCCTGATGTCAGGAACTGCAAGATAGACAACAACAGAAATAGAAGGA
>JAWQFJ010012496.1:22500-25141 GCA_034096865.1 Theodoxus fluviatilis | reverse complement strand
GTGTGTAAAGTCACAAATGGTCAAATAGATAGTTTTTATGCAGTTTCCATTGTTACTGTTTGTGCGATAGTGAATAAATAGATTTAAAGGTAAAATTTCCAGGAAAACAGAGACTTCAAAACGTTACACGACACACAGTGCCTCACATTACCTAAAATAACAGGAACAGAATCGCTCTTAAATTGAAACCCAATTGTTGTTTCAGGAAATAAAGTGTTGTCTTCAATAATTTGCCAGATATCAGGATTTCCATTTTTATATTCTTTGACTTTGAACGCCAGAAACTTCGTGAATACAAGCGTAACAGACTTTGTCGACAGCAGAGTCTGTAAACCGAAAATTGCTACCGGCAAACCACATAATTATTTTCACTGAAAATTTTCCATCGGTTGGGTATTGCAACAAAGAGTTAGTGTGTGAAATATAACAAGTTAGAATGCTTTTATTCACAACTGCCACCGACTTTTGTTTTTGGCAAAAATCCTTGGTCAGTTCGACCGTTTTTAATTTTTTTCAAATTTATCCAAAAAAATGTGTGATTCTGAATTTTCTTCGATCTGCAATTTATAACCGCAACAGACCAGTTAATACTGGATTTATTGCGACCGAGTTTAATTTTCTACATGGATATTCTAAAATGTGGTAAGTGTTTGAATCTTTCTCCTTTGGTATTAATTTTTGGTTACGCTTGTGGGGTTTGGACAGATTGTTCGCTCTTACCCTGTTCTGGGTATGTTTATATATGCTGTTAGGAGCCTTTTGGAGCCGAAATGAACGATTCACGGTTTAAATATTTGCTTTTCAACAAGACGTGTGTGCGATGTCAAGTTTGGGCTGAGTAGATTGCAACAGGTTTAGATTGACTATAAAAAATGTCATGGATGAAAATACAAGATCATTACGTCCGCGGCTACATGAAGCTCGCATTTGGCGAGCTTCGCATTTGGTTGGTTTCTTCTAAACAATCGTCCTTCGAAGTTTCTCATTGGATCAAGTTGAAACTTTACAACTCATTAGAGGAAAGATTGCTCTTTCGTTCGGTGTATGTTTGAACTTCCGACGAAAATCGAAAGACGAGTTATTGATGAAAGTTTGAATACCAACTTTTGAACTTTACACAGCTCCTAAGCACACATTTCTCAATAAACTATCTTTTTGAGTTAGGTACACACAGTTAAAGTGTCAGTCTTTATAATAATACCAAAATAGTGACAATTCAAGCACTTTTTTGAAACTGGGTTTTTGTAACGTTTTTGCCACGACGTTTAGAGACTTACTCATATATATATCCAGTCCAGTCTTTCTCTGGATCGCATATAGCTACAGTTTAAATCTTTGAAGTCATGTTTTCATCGCACAAGTTTTTCTGCCTTGGGGCCAGAGTGCAGGGAAAGTTACAGGTGGCAAAATTTGATGATTTTTCTGTTTCTTTTCAAGCACTTCTGTGAGAACGATGTAGTGCAGTCTTTCAATGTAGAGTTAATTCGCACTGTGAGGAAAGTGCTGACTATGGAAGTCTTGAGGTTGCATATTCTCTGTGGGCACTCGAGCGATGTTGAATCGAGTTCCTTTTCAAGTAGGGTTTTCACTTCGTCGGAATGCAGTACTCCCTCGATGTTTCTTGTAAACTGTCTCCAACTTTTCAACTGCTTGTACAAGATCTGCATTTGGTCAAAGATTATATGTGTAACCTATAACCTTTCGACCTGGTAGTGGTACAGTTAGCCCATGCACCTTCTTCAGCATCATGAAATTCTTTCCGCAGAATGAAAAGCTCGTTGTTGCTCCCTGTGTACAGTCCAGTCATCTTCTCCGTGCATGATCCACACACGTTTAGCAGCATTTTCCTCGCGATGAGGTAGTATTTGTATCTGGCATTGGAGCACGCAATCGCAGAGCAGAAACCACCCGGCCCCGCTCCTTGACCTTTGCCGCTTCATTTTTCTGAACTTGCAGTGCAGCCCGAAACACAAGAAATAGACTTCGCTGTTCTCCATGAGGATCGATGCTGGGCTTAACATCGTCAAAACTGACTCGCCTTTTTATGTCACATCACACATATGGTGTTCCTAAGACGGGATCGTCGTCGTCTCTCTCCCATCGCATGCATCGCCACTCTCCCCTATCCCTCTCCATCCCTAGACTGTCGTCTGTATGATCGTCTCTATTATTGGGTTCTGGCATTCTTTCTCCCTCCGTCCATTACAGTGGGCAGATGGGGTCAACAGTGTCGGAAAAAAACAATAACCGTACTTGGCCCAGCGGTAGAGTGGCGCCACGACAGCGTGTGAGAAAACAACGATGCTGAGAGACATAAGTTAGGGTCAGGTCCAGACAGGAAGACAATGGTAAACAGATAAGGGTGGAATGAGAGAGAGAGAGAGAGAGAGAGAGAGAGAGAGAGAGAGAGAGAGAGAGAGAGAGAGAGAGAGAGAGAGAGAGAGAGAGAGAGCTGCTACATATATAATACACAAATTTACCGTCTGAACGTCGAGTAATAAAATAAACATGCATGGTTTCAACAAACATCCAGAAAACCTATACGTACCTTGTACATTATAATTCACACCAAACTTTATTCCTTTCGCACACCACACGCACGCACACATGCAATGTTGTCAACGCACATTTCTAGTAAACT
>JAWQFJ010012496.1:7500-17500 GCA_034096865.1 Theodoxus fluviatilis | reverse complement strand
ATGTGCCAGGAAAGAAAAAAAAAATTGTCTGAAAAGTGAGCTTTTAAAAATAAAAAAATCTTCAAGATTACAAACTGAACAATTTTGTCTAGTTACTTTGGTTTGTTATCATAAGGATGAAGGTAAAACAATGTGGATTAAAAATAGCAAATTTTCTACTGAAAAGTCTTTCTCAGGCCTGACGGGGACGTATGTACTGTGAGGTAGATAACATACAACTAGGGGGAGGACACTCAGAGGGTAGTAGAGGTTGATGCCTCAGTGTATGTGTGTCCTCCTCTGTAACTGTCGTACCTGATGAAGGTTTTTTAGTAGAAAATTTGCATGTTTTATTCAGCAGTGTTTTACCTTCAGTCTTGTTCTAAAATAAGACAAGTAACTTTTCACACATGTTGTGTGTTTTGTTTGACACTCAGTCCATTGCAGGCACTAAGTCAGTGGATTTTCAAGATTACAGTTGAACATTATAAATGTGTTTTTAATTTTAAAAAATCAAATCAGGCATTGGCCTTGCACTTGTAACCTTCCAAGGTACCAGAAAAAAAGAAGTAAAACAAAAAAGGGAGGAATAGATTAAATCAAACACAAACAATAGTAATCAAAGACTACTGCTGTATATATCCTGGGGGGAAAGAAAGTGGGGATGCTTTGGTTGCCATTGAGGAGTGCAGCTGTGAGGACCAATGCAGGGCAGAGGCACAAGTGCTCCAAATGCTTCCCCAGCAGACAGCAGCTGTGGCAAATGTAGGGTGGAAAAAGGGAAAGGAAAAGTTGATGGCAAGCAATCCACCCAACTCCCACCCCCACCTTTCCCCCCAGGATACATATATGTGGGAATGGTCTTTGATTTTTAGTATTTGTATTTGTTTGATTTCATTTATTCTTCCCTATTTTAAAAAAAGTTTCTTTTTCTGGTATCTTGGAAGGCCATGAGCTGAAAGCCTACACTTTTTTTTTTCATTTAGTATGCTTTGTCAATAATTTGTCATGATCACTTTTTTAACCTTAGGATTCACCATCTTTTCCTTCACTAGACCTACTGCACTGCAGAAAACAGCATCAGCAGAATCTCTGCTTTGCAGTTCTGTCTGTCTTTATCCATTTAAAATCATATACATGAGTTGCGAAGGAATGTGAAATGCTTGCGGATGTGTATGTAATGTAAAAGTGCCTGTGGAAGGTTCGAGGGGCTTTCCCTCCTTTGTCTGTGAGAGGGGGTGGAGGCGATTTCTGCCTGGTCAGTGCTCAGAGGGTCAGGGTGAGTCAGTGGAATGCTGGGTGGGGGGGGGGGGACTGGAAACTCCCCATCCCCCTAAGCAGTAAGCATCTGACCACCAATTGGCCCTCGAGTATGCCGACGTGGCAGGGCAGAGGTCGCTGGACATACTCTCGAACCCAAACACGGCACTATATATTCATATGTACATGATAGACGAGAGGAGACTAAGAGGAGACTAAGAGGTGACTGAGACTGGGGACTGGTGACGGGAAGCGAGTGCTTGGAAGGCTGTCGGTGCCGTATTGAGGCGTAGCCTGTCCAGCACGGGTCACTGGAAGCTGAGAGCGCAGGAGAGGCTGTCAGTGCCGTATTGAGGCGCAGCCTGAGCAGCACGAGTGACCACTGTGGGTGCACGAGTGATTGCTAGAAGCATTGACCAGTCCGAAAATAAACATCCTGTAGAAAACACATGCCTGTCCTGCTTCTACTTTCCTGGCGCAAGCTGGGACGGACCGCAAGTAGCAGACCACGTGCACGCAACACATGTGTATACTGCCTGAGCAGGTAGCCTCGTTTTCATCACCTGGCTGTAAATGT
This sequence comes from Theodoxus fluviatilis, assembly GCA_034096865.1. Classification (NCBI taxonomy): domain Eukaryota; kingdom Metazoa; phylum Mollusca; class Gastropoda; order Cycloneritida; family Neritidae; genus Theodoxus; species Theodoxus fluviatilis. Next base: position 15,684 of record JAWQFJ010012496.1, on the reverse strand, counting down.
TTGAAACTTTTCTTTAGTGGTTGTGTGAATTATAGGAGAAAAAATGGTGGAACTTAATGAGGCATAATTGTGTACAGAGACTAATTTTTGTGTTTTTCTGTATGGAGAGACTGATGTGCATGCAGTGTGTGTGTGTGTGTGTGTGTGCGTGTGTGTGTGTGTGTGTGTGTGTGTGTGTTGTGTGTGTGTGTGTGTGTGTGTGTGAGGTGTGTGTGTCTGTGTGGTGTGTGTGTCTGTGTGAGGTGTGTGTATCTGTGTGGTGTGTGTGTCTGTGTGTGTCTGTGTTTTGTGTGTGTTTGCATATGTGTGTGTGTGTGTGTGTTTGTGATGTGTATGTTGCATGTGTGTGTGCACGCATGTGTGTGTGAGATAGAGAGACAGAGAGAGACAGACAGAGACAGAGAGACAGACAGAGACAGAGAGGCAGACAGAGAGAGAGAGACAGAGAGAGAGACAGAGAGAAACAGACAGAGACAGAGAGGCAGACAGAGAGAGACAGACAGAGACAGAGAGAGAGAGAGAGAGAGAGAGAGAGAGAGAGAGAGAGAGAGAGAGAGAGAGAGAGAGAGAGACACAGAGAGAGAGACAGAGAGAAAGACAGAGAGAGACAGACAGAGACAGAGAGGCAGACAGAGAGAGAGAGACAGACAGAGACAGAGAGACAGAAAGAGACAGAGAGAGAGACAGACAGAGACAGAGAGACAGACAGAGACAGAGAGGCAGACAGAGAGAGAGACAGAGAGAGAGAGAGACAGAAATTGATTGATTGAGTGATTATCTTTATTCAGCTAACAACCCTTCGTTATAAAACAGTTTACATACCGATACATAATTAGGAAAACAACAGTATAATTGTCAATGTACAAGTAGAACTGACATCATTGGTTGCACTGATGCAGTTGCACGTGCTCTATGTTGGATATCTCATTAGATATTACATTTATTAACTGATATAACAAATCAGTGCCAACATGCTCGCTGTGGGAAGCTGAGAACTTATAATTTAGGAACTCTGGGTAGCTCCTAAGGATTTGACCATGATATGTAGACTCACATGGCATAAAGAACAGCTATGTACACACATTTTATATACTTTTGTCACATTTACAGTGGTTCTAAGAGAGAGAGAGAGAGGGAGAGAGAGAGAGAGAGAGAGAGAGAGAGAGAGAGAGAGAGAGAGAGAGAGAGAGAGAGAGAGAGAGAGAGAGAGAGGCAGGCAGGCAGGCAGGCAGGCAGGCACAGTGCATGTCTTGAGAGAGAGACTGATGTCAGTGTTGTTTGTGCACAGATGACTCTCAGCAGATGAGGTGTTGCAGTGAAAGTGGACTCATGAATGGGGTGGCAGTGCACACCTTTCAGTATTGTACCTCTCCTGGCTGCTGTGGAGAGAGGGGGTACCTGATGTGCTGCAACTGGTAAGTTCCTGATTCCCTGATTCCCCTTCCCGTGTGGAACCTGTTAGAGCTTTGTGATCACTTCATGTCATTCTTGAAATAAATCCTTATTTTAATAAGAATCACACAATTCATGATTCATAATAATTTATTGTACAAAAATGGAAATTTAATTTCCAGATAGAATGCAACTTGAAATAATTAAGAGCAATGGAAACTGAAGTTATATAACTTTATTAGTAAAAGAAAACAGAGGAAAAAAGTAAAATTGCACCAGAAACTGAGAAAGTATACTAATAGTATACGTTTTACTATGTACAGTAAAGCATAGGTGATAAAATGTATACACATGTACACATACAACGACTGTGGTGTAGAAGAGGAGATATATGTGACCCTCCACCACGGAATGAGTCGCTTTGTCCCCCTGGGCCATTTTCAGTTTTTACTCTGTCTGAAAGTATTTTAAATGGCAATCACAATGGTGAAAACCGTTTAAAATTCGGACAATTAGTCTCCGAGTTACAGGTATTTGAATATATGCACCCTCGGAAATGTGTTTCTGAGAAAATTTGAAATAAAAGTTTTGAAACGTCAGCACAACAGTTTCCTTAGCAACCATGCATGCATTTCTTTAAAATTTGGCACAGTCATACAACATAACATAAACAACTAACACACAAATTTTCAGTTTGAAACATAAAGTAGTTTATTGTCAACATAGAGGGGTGACAGGTAGTTAAGAAGTGTTGATTTTTGCAAGATTGCTTTGCCAAAATCGGACGGGTAGTGCTTATTAAACACATTTTTACTAACTTTGGAAGTGAATTTTACTAAAATATTTACAGAAACTTGTAGATAAAGGATTACTGAACCAGAAACAACCAAAAACTCAAAATCGACAATCCACACCCCTTGTACCTATTTCCAGTGCTAGCGCCGAATGATTCCAGGGACAAAGCGTCTCATTCTGTGGTGGAGGGTCACATATTAAGATTTCACTTGCCATGTATTTTTGTTAGCAGCAACATGTCACCATAGACCATTTTGGGTCACACAGAGCAGGGAACCATGAGAGGTAAAATGGCTGCTGTGATGTTGCAGGGACAAGTTCAGAGTGTATCTGGCTGTTGGTCTCACCCTGGGCACCCTGGCCATCCTTGGCAGCTGCTTTGGGATCTGCACCTGTCTTCTGCGTGCCAATGGCCTAAGCTGCGCGGACGTTTGCGACATATGCTTGGATACGTACGGAGGTACGGATGCTGGAGAGAAAATAGGCCTAGTTGTGTCTAGATCAGAAGGGCTGACTGATCCAGACTGAGAGAGACAGACTGATCCAGAATGAGAAATTGATTGATCCAGAATGAGATAGACTGACTTAATCCTGAATGAGAGAGGCTGATTTGATCCAGAATGAGAGATTGATCCAGAATGAGAGATTGATCCAGAATGAGAGATACTGATTGATCCAGAATGAGAGTGACTGACTTAATCCTGAATGAGAGAGGCTGATTTGATCCAGAATGAGAGATTGATCCAGAATGAGAGAGACTGATTGATCCAGAATGAGAGATTGATCCAGAATGAGAGATACTGATTGATCCAGAATGAGAGATTGATCCAGAATGAGAGATTGATCCAGAATGAGAGATACTGATTGATCCAGAATGAGATAGACTGACTTAATCCTGAATGAGAGAGGCTGATTTGATCCAGAATGAGAGATTGATCCAGAATGAGAGATTGATCCAGAATGAGAGATACTGATTGATCCAGAATGAGAGTGACTGACTTAATCCTGAATGAGAGAGGCTGATTTGATCCAGTCTCAGAGATTGATCCAGAATGAGAGAGACTGATTGATCCAGAATGAGAGTGACTGACTTAATCCTGAATGAGAGAGGCTGATTTGATCCAGAATGAGAGATTGATCCAGAATGAGAGAGACTGATTGATCCAGAATGAGAGTGACTGACTTAATCCTGAATGAGAGAGGCTGATTTGATCCAGAATTTGATCCGCATGCGGACTACGGCCCCCCCCCCCCTGTTTTTGTCACCCCACCCCTTGTCCCGTTACCCGCCGCCGCTGTTGCTGCCTGTACCCCGTGCCACATACCCCACTCACTCGATTGTTTCTGAACTGTTGTCACATGGCCTATATGTAGCCAAGTGCGAAACTCGCCTCAAAATAAGCCAGTCTGCAAACCCCCCCCCCCCCTTTCTCTAGACCACTGAAGATAGATGCGCCTTAACTGACTGCATCCCCCACTACCCCTCTTTCGATTGAGCCTGATGCGTGTTATCCCGGTAATTTATCGCCTTCTCTTGTTTGATTGTATTGTCATTTATATTTTGTGCTTTGCGCAGGTTTGATATGGTGTGTTAGCTTATCAGCGCAACGTTAGGTTTTGTGGTACTTTATTTCTAAGTGCAATTTGTGTGTATCTGTTAATCCTTATTGGCTAGACTTAAGTTTTGCGCTTCTATTTAGTTACTTTGTGATACAGGTAGATTTTGTTGCTAGGCATCGGACGTTACGTCATCAGTGGTGCGACGTCAGATTTGGACGGGGAAAAGAAAGGAATGCACGATACTAGGGCAGACACTTTCGCACATAGCCTTTCAATTCACTGACGAAGGAGCCTACTTGGCCCCGAAAGCTCTGGAATAAAAAAAATTTGGAGTTGGACAAAGGTCTCCAGTACTTCTTTTGATCCAGAATGAGAGATTGATCCAGAATGAGAGATACTGATTGATCTAGAATGAGAAAGACTGATTTGATCCAGAATGAGAGTGACTGATTGATCCAGAATGAGAGATACTGATTGATCCAGAATGAGAGTGACTGATTGATCAATAGTAAGAGAGACTGATTTGATCTAGAATGAGAAAGACTGATTTGATTCAGAATGAGAGAAACTGATTTTATCCAGAATGAGAGAGATTGATTGATCAGAAAGAGAGACTGACTGATCCAGAATGGGAGAGATGGATTGATCCAAAATGAAAGAGATTGATTGATCCAGGATGAAAATGACTGATTGATCCAGAAAGAAAGAGAGTGACTAATCCAGAATGAAAGAATCCTTCCAATGTACATGAATGGACAAGAAACAATTCAGCCCTTTGCATCCATGCAAGTAACTGGATCTGTGCATGTGTTTCCAGATTGCCAGTGCTTCAGGAAGGCACAGCGAAGGAGTGTGAGGAGCACAGACGGCACCCCCCGTCCTTGGTTAGAGATGTCCCCCAGCCTCTCCACAGACACTGGGGGGGCCTCAGGCAGACCCAGCAACACAGCCAGAGCTGCATACCCCTCTGTGGACCTCGCAGCCCCTGTGGCCACTCAACCATCCAGACCTCAGCCTCATGTGCCTGGGAGGGGTTTTAGGGAGGAAGGCCCACCAAGGGTGAGGGGCTCAAATTATAGTGTGCCTCGGGAGTCCGCCATGACACCTCCACCTTCCTATGAGGAAGTCATGTCACAGACCAGATACTGACCGTCTTTCCTGTCTCCCTGATGAGGAGGATCAGAAAGCTCCGTCCTACAACAATATTTGAGTGGATTTTCAGCATGTGGAGGTGGCATTGTGAGCTTGAACACAATGAATCTCTATCCCAAGCTGTTTCAGTGGCTGCAACAAAGAGAGACAATTCCTACATTACTGTTTTCCTTGCAAACCTATTGAAACTGCATGCAGGTGTTGCTTTCGTGTTTTTGGTACATGTGTACTGAACTCTTGTGTGGCATTTAATGTCATACAACTGCTAAAAAATTGAGTGTTCTAAACCTAGTTGTTGTTTTTTACCTGCCCTTTTCAGAGGTGTGACAAAATGTGTACTCCACAGATCTATTACATGCCAATGAGACATTAGTCAGATTTGGACATTTTTGGGGTGGTGGTGCTATCAACACAAAATGAGATATTTCAACCTTGATATTATTGAATCTCTGAGAGGAAATATAACAATTTTACAGTAACATTTTGGGCAAGTCATTACGTAACATGGAGGGTTGATGATTGTCTCAGCATTTGCTCAGAAACTTTTTTGTCGACTTTAGCCTTGTTTCTCACGCATTCTCAAAGCTGCAGATTGACTTAAATCTGCAGGGACTGTTTTATAAATTGGCCACAGATCAGCTTCCTACAGAGGTCTCAAAATGGACCATCAGGCCCCTACCCACTGAAATGGGCCGAAGCTGTAGGCCCCATTGTGCTTGAGGCTTAATGCAACTCACTCCGTGGGATGCAGGGTCCCCCATTGGTCTCTCATCCAGTGCAGGTATTGCAATAGATACTGATGGGATGGTCATAATTATCACCAGGGCGAGGATGCAGTTCCTTGAGGCAGGCTGTGGACGGAGAGTTGCTTCAGAAACGACGGGACATCTTTTAGCTGTTGAAAAGCCAAGTTTCAAAACCTGACTTTTGTGAGGCCGTGATCCGTGGTTGCTTTCACTTTGACTGTGATGCAAGGTGTCCATAGTGATGGAAACCTGAAAGGTTTCCCTTTACTTTTAGTGTGTTTGTTCATTAATTACACTTATTGAGAATGGTAGCAAATTATTTGTCTGTGATGAGGGCACTTGATTTATAGCATGGGTTAGATGGTGTGATTGGAAGGATGAGAATAATAGCATCATTATCCGTGATGCACGGACTCAAGAAGATTAATAGCAAACTATAGATGTTTGTCCATAATACACAGAAAAAAATACAAATACTACGATGATATATATACATTCATATTAAATGGATTTGTAGTGCTTCTTATACGTTTGCAACATGCGGATTAACAAAGATTTGCCAAGAGACACATACAGCCGAGTCACCCGATGCCTTCTCATCTGTTGGAACCTCTGGTGGCTTTGCTTTTGGGGTCCGCTCCATGTGTGTAAAGAAATATTGCATATCATTCCTGTTTGACACACAGACCAAGTGCGTTTGGAAAGTGGTGGTCTATATCAGTATATGCCATGGGCAATGCGATGTATACTTTGTGAATGTGATGTGCACACTTAAAGTTTATAGTAGGAATAAGCTATGAACATGCATGGCGTATTCTGTCAGTATCTTCACAGTTGGAGTGATAGTGAAAGGAGGGTATGCACATGCACAGTGTATTCTGTCAATGAAGTGTGCCCACTTGGAAAGGCACAGCTGGAGTCGTCCGATTCCAAAGTCTGTGTACAAAGGCTTAAACGTGGATTTGGACAGTTTTCCATGTCCACTGTTGTAGGACTTTGAGCTGGGAATGAATGTTGGATGTTGAAACGGTGGTGTGTGTGTGTGTGTGTGTGTGTGTTCGTGTGTGTAGGCTGTTTGGTTCTAAATCTTAGCAGTTGGTTTGTGTGTGTGTGTGTGTGTGTGTGTGTGTGTGTGTACATGTGTGTGTATTTGTGTGTGTAGGCTGTTTGGTTCTAAATCTTAGCAGTTGGTTTGTGTGTGTGTGTGTGTGTGTGTGTGTGTGTGTGTAGGTTGTTCAGTTCTAAATCTTTGGGGAGTGGATAAAAGATTAGTGAGTGGAGGTGGGTTATGCATTTTTTAATTTAATGAAATATAGATTATGGTGGTTGTAAACAGCAATGGTAGTAGTTTTTACAATCTGCTCAATTGGGAGCATGTGATAATTCAGGAATTCTTTACTCTGTTTTGTTGTACATTCCTGTTTATGTCATAGATCTCAAGTGAAATTTTTTGCATGTGCCATAATAATTTTACAAGAGGATTTTATTGATTTAATGAATTGTTATGTACCATTACACCCTCAATTTATACAGTTTATCTTGTGTAGCCATATACTATTTTAAGAATTGTTTTTGTATTCTGGAATATAATTTAAAAATTGCCACAAGGAAGTAAAAACCAGGCTTGTAATTTTTTGTGCTTGTTATTGAACAGATTTGTCAGCATTATTTCTGAAGCAGTAACTGGTCTATCAATGAAATAGGGGAGAGAAAGAGAGAGAGAGAGAGAGAGAGAGAGAGAGAGAGAGAGAGAGAGAGAGACAGAGAGAGACAGAGAGACAGAGAGAGAGACAGAGACAGATAGAGAGAGAGACAGAGAGAGAGAGATGGAGACGGACACAGAGAGAGACGGACACAGAGAGAGACGGACAGAGAGAGACGGACACAGAGAGAGACGGACACAGAGAGAGAGAGACACAGAGAGACACAGAGAGAGGCAGACAGAGACAGAGAGAGAAACAGAGAGAAAGAGAGACAGAGAGAGACACAGAGACAGACACAGAGAGAGACAGAGAGACAGAAAGAAAGACAGAGAGAGAGAGAGAGAGAGAGAGAGAGAGAGAGAGAGTCTGACAGGGGGAGAGTCACACAGAGAGTCACAGACACAGCGAGTCACAGAGAGAATCATAGACATTGTAACATCTGGCTGTCAAGTGTTACATTTGGGGGACTGTTTCATGATACCAAGACATCGTAACACCTAGCTGTCAACCGTTACATTTGAGGGACTGTTTCATGATTCCAGGACTTTGTAACACCTGGCTGTCAGTCATTACATTTGGAGGTGGGTGGGTGGGTTCATGGTTCAGGATGTTGTAACACCTGGCTGTCAGTCGTTACATTTAGGGGTGGTGGGTGAGTTCATGGTTCAGGATGTTGTAACACCTGGCTGTCAGTCGTTACATTTAGGGGTGGTGGGTGGGTTCATGGTTCAGGATGTTGTAACACCTGGCTGTCAAGTGTCACGTCTGACGGACTGTTTCAGGATTCCAAGACGATATAACATCAGACTGTTACATGTGCCAGGCATCGTCGGAAC
>JAWQFJ010012496.1:0-2500 GCA_034096865.1 Theodoxus fluviatilis | reverse complement strand
CTCACAGTTAACGAGTCAGTCACATTGTCGCCGTTACCTTGTCACAATCACAGTGTTCAGATGAGAGTATCAAAATTACAATCACACAATCATCAAGTCATGGAAGAGTTCATCGCAGAACTAACAGCCAGACATACAGACAAACAGGCGCATGCATGTGGGCACACACACAAGCACACCTACAGATATTCACTTGCAGTTGCACATATACACAAATACACACAAACGCATACATACAGAGATGGGCACTCAGGCACACACATGCGAAAAGACATATGCCAACAAATAAATATACATCTGCAGAGTAGAATACACACAGATACACCAAACACACTCACTCACAGGTACAGACGCACGCATATAAACACAGACACACAAATACACACAGGACGTACTCAAACACACGCACACACACACACACACACGCGCACACACACACACACACACACACACACACACACACACACACACAATCACACACACACACACGCACGCAAGCGTGCATGCACACACACACACACACACACACACACGTGCGCGCAAGCGTGCACACACACACACACGCACAGATGCCTACCAGAGGCAGTGCGAGGTGCCTGGGCACTGAGATGCTGCAGACGCTGGGTGTAGGTCTGGGACTGTCTGGCAGCTCGGGTGGAACGCTGGCACGGCATCACATCCGACCTTCGACCTTCACAGCAGACAGTGGAATGCGGAGCTCACAGTGGAATGGGTAGCTTACAGTAGATCAGGTAACTCACGGTGGATTGGGTAGCTCACAGTGGAATGGGTAGCTTACAGTAGATCCGGTAACTCACAGTGGAATGGGTAGCTCACAGTGGAATGGGCAGATTACATTAGATCAGGTAGCTCACAGTGGAATGGGGAGCTTACTGTAGATCATGTAGCTCACAATGGAATGGGTAGCTCATAGTGGAACGGGTAGCTTACAGTAGATGAGGTAGTTCACAGTGGAATGGGTAATTTACAGTAGATCAGGTAGCTCACAAAGGAATGGGGAGCCTACTGTAGATCAAGTAACTCACGGTGGAATGGGTAGCTCACAGTGGAATGGGTAGCTTTCAGTAGATCAGGTAGCTCACAGTGGAATGGGTAGCTTACAGTAGATCAGGTAACTCATGGTGGAATGGGTAGCTCACATTGAAATGGGTAGCTTACAGTAGATCAGGTAGTTCATAGTGGAATGGGTAGCTCACAGTGGAATGGGCAGATTACATTAGATCAGGTAGCTCACAGTGGAATGGGGAGCTTACTGTAGATCATGTAGCTCACAATGGAATGGGTAGCTCATAGTGGAACGGGTAGCTTACAGTAGATGAGGTAGTTCACAGCGGAATGGGTAATTTACAGTAGATCAGGTAGCTCACAAAGGAATGGGGAGCTTACTGTAGATCAGGTAATTCACAGTGGAATGGGTAATTTACAGTAGATCAGGTAGCTCACAAAGGAATGGGGAGCTTACTGTAGATCAGGTAATTCACAGTGGAATGGGTAATTTACAGTAGATCAGGTAGCTCACAGTGGAATGGGGAGCTCACAGTGGAATGGGCAGCTTACATTAGATCAGGTAGCTCACAGTGGAATGCGGAGCTCACAGTGGAATAGGCAGCTTACATTAGATCAGGTAGCTCACAGTGGAATGGGTAGCTCACAGTGGAATGGGCAGCTTACATTAGATCAGGTAACTCACAGTGGAATGGGTAGCTCACAGTGGAATGGGCAGATTACATTAGATCAGGTAGTTCACAGTGGAATGGGGAGCTTACTGTAGATCATGTAGCTCACAATGGAATGGGTAGCTCATAGTGGAACGGGTAGCTTACAGTAGATGAGGTAGTTCACAGTGGAATGGGTAATTTACAGTAGATCAGGTAGCTCACAAAGGAATGGGGAGCTTACTGTAGATCAGGTAATTCACAGTGGAATGGGTAATTTACAGTAGATCAGGTAGCTCACAAAGGAATGGGAGCTTACTGTAGATCAGGTAATTCACAGTGGAATGGGGAGTTTACAGTAGATCAGGTAGCTCACAGTGGAATGGGGAATTTACAGTAGATCAGGTAGTTCATAGTGGAATGGGTAGCTCAAAGTGGAACGGGGAGCTTACAGTAGATGAGGTAGCTCACAGTGGAATTGGTAGTTTACAGTAGATCAGGTAGTTCATAGTGGAATGGGTAGCTCAAATGGAATAGGAAGCTATTTTGGAATGTGTAATTCACAGAGGAATGGGCAGCTTACAATAGATTGATTGATTTATCAAGAACGACCAGCTCACAGTGATTTAGGTAGTTTACATAAGAATGGGTAGCTCACAATGGAATGATAATACACAGTAAAATGGGCAGCTTACACACAGAGATGACACCAGCTGGCGTGCCACTGACAACTCTCAGAGCGTGATAAACACTGCGTCAAAATCTGACTCTGAAGTGCGTCTAGAATACACCGAACCTGACAAAGCTATTGTGACTATTAGTTG
>JAWQFJ010012495.1:152500-173663 GCA_034096865.1 Theodoxus fluviatilis | reverse complement strand
TGGCCAAGACCATCCTGCCAGGTACCGTACCAGGTGGGAGAAGGAGAGGCAGGCAGAGAAAGAGGTGGGAAGACAACATCAAAGAGTGGACAGGCTTGACCTTTGCTGACTTACAGCGAGCCACAGAGGATAGAGATCGATGGAGGAAGATTGTCCGAAAGTCATCAGTGGTGCCTCAACAACCCATCTCAGGGTTCAGAGACTGAACAGAATGTACACAGTAGAAATTAGTGAAGTCTTCATGGACGTTCTTCCGAAGAGTATTTGATTTATTTGAGTGTATAAAAATAGCGCGAAATTTGGTTTATTCAGTGGGTTCCTAATACAGAGAAAGAAAAGGAAAAGAAATATGCAACTGACGGGAGGAAGGATGTAGAAAAGGGAAGGGGAAGATCCTTCAGGAATGGGTGGGATGTGGAGGATGAACTGAATTAGAAAAAAGTCGGAGGTAAGAAAAAGTACTGGGTGAAGTGACTCCAGGTGAAAATTGCTATGGGGTAAAACTATTTTTTTTTTTTTTTTTTTTTTTTTAGTATCTTTATTCAGAAAGGGGAGTATACACATACATCTGCCCAAAACTTTTCACAACAGTAGAGAAAAAAAATTAAAAATTATATATATATAATTAATACATAGTAATTAACAATAAATAATAAATAATTAACAATTAACAATTAATAACTAATGATAATAATAATAATAATAATAATAATAATAAATATTAATCATAATAATTAATAAACAAATATTAAGAACAAAAATAAAAAGGATAGAAAACCTGAAGAATTGTACATAAAATTACATGCTGTAGTTATCATGGGGGCAGATGAGCATGGGAGATGAGATCTGGAATGGGAAGGGGAAAGGGAGAGGAGAGGGGGGGGGTGAGGGCGGGGGGGGGGGGGGGGTGTTTGAGGAGTCCAAGAGGCGTTGGGCAAGGACAGTTTCTTGTAATGTTTATGGCATTTTTATTTATATTGGTAGGACTGGCAACCACTTGCTCTGAAGCTGTTCCAATATACCATTTCTGAAAGCAATTCTTTCCTCAATGTTGTATGTGTACTGAAGGACTTGCCTAAAGGAGTCGAATGCTATTTCATAATTTCGACACTTTGCTTGATGAATATATTTTTTGGCTAATATTAAGATAAGATTTACAATAGGAGGAGCAAGCTTGTCACCAAAGAATATGGAATATTTACATTTGGAAAATGTTGCCTTTCTGCTTTCTAAATATTGCTGTAGTTTGCTCCAGAAATCTTGTATTACTTGACATTCCCAGAATATATGTTCCTGTGTTTCAATACAACACCAGCAAAATCCACAAAGTGATGATGATGATTTTCCTATACGTAGAAGGAAGGTGTTTGTTGATGTAATCCGGTGTAAGAATTTGAACTGAAAGGTTCTTAGCTGAGTGTCTATTGTGCATTGCTTTGGCAGAGTATAAATGCTTTCCCAATCAATGTTATTGCCCTCAAATGATTTTTCCCACTTTTGTTGGGAATGAATGTCTATGTCCATGTTGTCAATTAGAACTGAGTAAAAGAAGTTAGTGCATTTTGATACCCTATTTATTCTTTCACTAATTCTCTCACACTGACTTTGACATTGGTCGTTTTTTATTTTTTGCATCCATTCCTGTGGAATAGACTTTTTTATTGTTTGATAAGTAAAGATATCCTCTGCATCCAATTTGAACTTTGTCTTCAGATTGAGAAAACTGACTAGATCATTGTTTTTAACAATATGTTTCACCTGCAAGATACCCTTGTCAGCCCATTTTTTGGATTTGACTGGTACCCTGCAATGACATATATTTGAATTATACCACAAGGATTGTTCTAGTATATTGTCAGCAGGATTTTCTATCCCAACAACCTTGTTACAGTGCTTCATTACATCATAAAAGAAGGTGTTTTGAGGGATGTACAGCTTGAGGTGTTTTTCATTCAATGTTGAATTTAAGAAATTTTCTTTCCCAATCTTACTGAGATAATGTCTAAATGTTGTTGTCCATTCTCCTTGATTCGTAGAGTTGGTGTAGCGTATTATCCAGTTTGCTTTAACTGCTGATTGAAAGCTTTGAACATCTAACATTTTCAAACCACCCTTTTCTATCTTTTGACACATTACTTTTCGAGCTATTCTGTCAGGTTTATCATTCCACAAGAACTTAAACAGTTCCTTGTTTATTGCTTTCAGTTGATTCTTGGTTGGATCAGGTAGATTTGTCAATGGGTATAGTATAATAGGGTAAGCTAGCATCTTAATGACTGTTATTTTACCATATAAGGTGAGGTTACGAGATTTCCATTTGTGTAATAGAATAACCATTTTCTTAATTCTCTCATTCATGTTTATTTCAGTCATTTTGCTTATTTCATTAGTGAAAAATATTCCAAGTGTTTTAACGCCCTCTGAAGTCCATGTAAAGTTCTTTTCCTGGCATAGTCTAACCTGAGTGTCTTTGAGGGGACCTATTCTTAGAATGGCACTCTTTTCATAGCTGACTTTTAAGCCAGAGTTTTCTCCAAAGCTTTCAAGAATGGAGCAGGTAGTGCTGAGATCCCTTTCTGTTCCATCTAGAAAAATAGTAAGATCATCAGCATATGCAGTCATTTTGACAGAGGTATCCAGAAGTTTGAAACCTTGAATGTCGTCATTATTTCTTATTAAATAAGAACAAATTTCAATCACAATGTTGAAAATATAAGGGGAAAGAGGGCATCCCTGTCTTGTTCCGCAGGCTACTTTAAAAAATGCTGACATGTATCCATTGTTAGTTACACAGCTTTGTGCATCTGTGTAAAATAATTTGATCCACTGTATCAAGTCTTTGCCAAAGTTGAAATGCTCAAGTGCTTTGATCATATAGTCATGGTCAACACTGTCAAAGGCTTTCTTGAAGTCTACAAACATAATCAACCCTTTCATTTCTTTCTCATTAGCATGTAGGATAACATCATGTATCAGTCTAATGTTTTCTCCTATATATCTATTTTTATAAAGCCAGTTTGGGAGTGGTGTATGATGGTTGAAAGAACTTTTTTAATTCTATTTGCTATTGCTTTCGCAGCTATTTTGTAGTCAACGTTCAGTAAGGTGATTGGTCTCCAGTTGTTCAAATATGTTCTGTCTTGATCTTTTTTAGGAATCAAAGTGATAATACCTTGACACTGTAGCATTGTTAGCTTTCCTTTCTCAAATGAATGATTCATTGAATCTAAGAGGTAGGTCTTAATGTCTGGCCAAAATACTTTATAAAACTCACTGGGGATTCCATCACTACCTGGACTTCGGTTGTTTTTCATACCTTGTATAGATTCTTCCAATTCAGTTTCAGTCAGTAGACCTTCACAAATATGTTTTTCATCATTGCTGAGTTTTGGAATGTTACTTGGGAAAATATCACCACTATGAGAAGAAGGTCTGTTTAACTTTTTGGAGTACAGTTGTTCAAAAAAGTGCTTTTCCTCCTTTAAGATTTCTGAGGGGTTATGTATGTCTGACCCATTAACTTTCAATTCTGTTATAACTTTGTTTTCATAGTTTCTCTTTTCTAAGTTTGCAAAGTATCTTGTATTTTTTTCACCTTCTTCCACCCACCTGCTTTTTGCTCTTAGAATTATTCCTTGTACTTTCTCATCATACATTCTTTCTAGTTCTTTTTGCTTAGTTTCCAGTTTAGCGTGTAGGGCCGAGTCTTTCGAGCTTGACTTTTGAATCTCCTCATTTATGTTTTCTATGTCTTTCTGGAGCACTATTTCCCTCTTAGTTTTCTCCTTTTGCTTTTGAGCAGAATAAATTATGGATTCCTGCCTTACAGTTCCTTTGATAAGTTCCCATTTGGTATTTGGATTTGCATCAGAGTTGATAGTCATTATTTCCTGTATTTTGCTTTGTATTCTTATTTTGTAATCCTCATCAAGAAGTAAATTTGTATTCAGTTTCCAATACCCTGGACCACGAGCAGGTATTAATGTGTCTAGATTAAAATAAACAAGAGAGTGGTCAGAGAGAAATCCCGGAATTATTCTTGCCGCACGACTGTTGTTAACAAGATGCGATGATATCAATATGTAATCAAGTCTACAAGAAATTTTTGGTTTTGTATTTGAATGCCATGTAAAGATTTTGTCATTTGGATGGTACAAGCGCCAAATGTCATACAGATCATACTTTTCTATTACATGTATTAATTTTTCCCTTTGTTTATGTTTGGTTGCCAATATTCCTCCCTTTTTGTCAAGGTGGACATCGAGTATAACGTTAAAGTCTCCTCCCAGAATGACACTGCCACCTTGGTTTCTTCCTATTTCCATATCTAAAATATGAAAAAACATGGCATCATCATTATTTGGCCCATATATATTAAATAATGTATAGGTCCTGTTGTTTATTTCCATTTTTATTTTTTGTATTCTTCCCACCATAACTTCGTTATATTCCACTATCTTTAGTGGGAAATTTGGTTGGAATAGAACTCCTATCCCAGCTGATGAAGAACTATCTCCTGAAAACATAGCTTTATAGCCCCATTCCTGCACCCAGAGTTGAGTTTTTTCCTTGGTCACGTGTACTTCCTGAAGTAAGATAATTTCATACTTGTTGTCTCTGATCCAAGTAAACACCTTCCTTCTCTTTCTAAAGTCCCCCAGGCCTTTTACATTAAATGTAGCTATTTTAATATTCATCTGAAATGAGACTTATTATTAATTCTTTGATGTTCCTTTACTTGCAAGCGGTCGCCAACCCTCCAGTCACACACAGGCACAGACACAGACCCTGATTGCTGCTGAGGCAGGGAAGGGTAATGAGGGTAAGGGTACGGGGAAAAGGGGAAAGGAAAAATATGATGATAACAAAAGAAAAAAATATCATTTCTTACGACTCCGACAAGTGCCTGTTCTTAAACCTTATCTGGCCACCGCTCAAGATATATAGAGTAGTGAAGATCCGCTATGGTATAAGGGCATTTACAACATCCATCATAAACCTAAATGAGATCAGAAGTTAATAAAAAAGTAGCTTGATAAAAGGTTTCCATAATCACATGCCAGGTGCCTCACTTTATACGTATAATTATATGTATTAGTTTCTATCATAAACTGCATTGCCAGTCTGCCTGTGGCTCGCCATCATTTATTCTATATCACACATATTCATACATACACACGTTTATACACACCAACACACACATTAAGTAATTCACCCTCATTCACCCAAAAACTCATGTTTGGTCACCACACACAGTATACAAATAAGCCTGTATTAGCAGTCCTAGGAATACCCAGTTGACCCAAAAACTTATGTTTGGTCACCACACATACATACAAAAAAGCCTGTATTAGCAGTCTTAGGAGCACCCACATTCTAGATATGGACATCGAGATTAAGGTTTCTGGAGGTCTTGCCAAGACCCATACTGTATGACGTCAGTTATAACATTTTGAGATGTTCTTATCTGCATCAACACACCATGATAAGTTATAGATCCTAGACATATACACACATTGAAATTGGAATAGTTGCAATTATGGGGTAAAACTTACGGAGGGTGGGAGTAGGGAAGGGGTGGGGTGTATTCCGGGGGGGGGGGCAGGATACCTCGGGGGAGAAAAAAAAAACTCAGGATGAAGTGACCAGGAGAGAAATATTCTACACCACCGGAAACCCGACTACCTCCACAGCTTTCCACCTTGCGCTTCGACATTCTTCGCATAGTCGCGCCTTGCGTGATGACAAAGTTCACGCATGCGCATTAATGTTTCATTTTACGGCCATTTTGTTTGTGGACACGTTGTAATTCGTTGGCTCTCTGCGCAGGACGGACATAACTTTATTCCGTTATGGCCTGTATGGCGTACAGGTGCCAGCAGGGTATATCGACGTGTGCTGTGGACGGAATTTAATAAGCGATCGCAGACACGGTAATTTGCCAGAAGACTGAAGCCAGGGAGACCGTTGCAGGAAAGATAGCCTCCAAGCCATCACGGCTTCTAGTGAGTGCCTAAGGAGTAAGGGTCATTCTGCCTGCATGTTGTGGTTCAGCAACTTGGATCGAAATACATGTAGATCTCTAGTTTGAAATATCGAGTCGGATTTCATTGGCCAAATGAACACAGATCCGAGGCTTTGATTCCATGATTACGATCGATACGATGGACAATGACGAGAAACTTGAGTATTCTTCCGATGTGCGTCACAACCTTATCGTGTTGTGACGTATGCGTAATTTGAGTAAAGAGGAGAGAGAGAGAGAGAGAGAGAGAGAGAGAGAGAGAGAGAAAGAGAGAGAGAGAGAAAGAGAGAGAAAGAAAGAGATACAGAGAAAGAGATAGAGAGAGGGAAAGAGAGAGAAAAAGAGAGAGAGAATAAGAGAGAGAAAGAGAGCATCTGGAAATGAGAAAGTTCCACATGCGGCTAAAGACAGCTATCCACTCCCAGAGTCACCGCTTCTGATTGGCCACTTCGTGTCACGTGACTATGATAGTTTCGTCTGCTCTAGTACTTCCAGCGGGGAAACGCGGGTATTCTGTCAGTCCGTGTCTTCAACTTAATATTATTTATTATGTTCTACTGTATGCATTTTGTTGTTTAGACTGCAAGTGTAACTTTTCTGACTTGCGTTCCACTCAACACACTTTTGACCTGGTGGACATGTTACATACATGTATGTAATCGATTAATTGACTCGATTAAATTGAACTGATGTTTTTTTATATAAATTAGTATTAATCCTGAAAAATTATGAATAAATAAATTTGGCTGAAACTTTTACTGAGATTCTGGTTTACCTTTTTGCATTTTATTGATTCTATGTATCTTCTCTATTTTCTCAACTGGCCACAATTCAGGACAATTCAGGTATAACAAAATTCACATTAAATTCAAATAAACACTAAGACTGTAAGAAAACTAGATATCATGACCTAAATATATAAATTTACAACGTAAACACTGACACGACTGTTACAACATACAACACAAATAACATTGTAAATACGCAAACAGAGCCTGCACAGTGCCAAAAACATAAATTTTCTTCATACGCGCGTGTTCATTAGACGACAGAAAACATCAAATTTCATTCATTCGCGCATTAGTCTTGGCAGCTTTCAGCGGACGAAGTAAACATCAAACTACGGCGACCATAACGTAAGTACGAGTTGCAGACGAAACTATCACAGTCACGTGACACGAAGTGGCCAATCAGAAGCGGTGACTCTGGGAGTGGATAGCTGTCTTTAGCCGCATGTGAAAGTTCCTGATAGCCCTACTCTTCCGGGTTTGATAAGATGGAATTACCTTTGACGGTGACACTGACTGCGTAATTAGTTTCTTTACCAGAAACCTGTCTGTCATGTCCTGGTGTTGTTTTCAAGAGAAAGTGAGAAAAGTGGCATGTCACATTGCAACTCTACTGAATCATTCTACAGTCACGATAGCATGCACCAGTTTTTCCACCCGAGTTTCTATGCTTTCGTTTGTTTATGCATCTGTCCGAGCTTTCTTCCGTCCGTTTTTCTGTCCGCTCACTCCGCCTCTGTCGGGTCCTCCGCAGGCCTGCCTGTCCAGCCTTTCGCTGTTCGTTCATTCCCTCACTCATTCATTCATTAAGTCTGTCTTTCAGTAGTTTAATCAGTCGTTCAGCATATGTGCGTCTGTCCATCTTCGAGCATGCAGATTAATGTTTGCGCATTTTGTCAATCGTCATACAACAAACAAAAGGAAAGCGTCAATGACCTAGCGCTAGTCACGAAAGCAGATAGATAAGGACGACACGTCATTTACTTCCAACCGAGAGCACAGGATCGTCTTCATAGCAATGAAAAACTTACTCTCGTATCAAACACAGTGTAATGTGCGATGGGGTACATGGTCGCAAGGAATAGAAATAGATGGCGACCAGCGTTGAACTTGTCATCTGTGTGCGGTGTGTACTGTACAGTTCAATACAGAAAGCCCGCGACTGGATGAATCCACTTTCAACCAAAAAAATGAGCGGCACAAAAGTAAACACCAGCGTTGCTCCATTTTCTAGCAGACGACAGCGCTGAGAGGGAAACATTGTTTCAGTCGAACGTTTCAGAATTAGATCGGTGTAAATTGGTCTGGCACAATCTCTCCTTCTGCAACAGTGACGTAACACAAAACCTGTGTTCACGCCTCGGCAACGCTGGCACCGAGGTCAGGGGCGGATCTGGGTTTTGAAAGGGGGGGGTGCAAAGTTCTTTTTTGTTTTGTTTTGTATCTTATCAGCGAAGGCGCGAAGCGCCGAACCGACGGCGCGAAGCGCCGAGCATGCTAGGGGGGTCCGGGGGCATGCCCCCCCTGAATTTAAAAAAAAAGGAAGCAAAATGGTGCAATCTGGTGCAATCTGAGCGTGTAAAGTGCTATTTTCAGGCGATACATTTTGCCACTGATGTGTTGGGGGGTGGAGATAGGACCAACTGTCTCTCTCTTGGGAAGCACATGCTCGAAAATGTACAGTGCTAAATAAGTTCGATGTTAATAATAAAGAATCACAATTCACAAAAACAACATGAGGAAAAAGTCTTTGCAACAAGATCATACCTCGAATTTAATAATCTTTATTCCGAATATGTAAGAAGACATCTGTAACCAGTTTGTTGTGGGAGTCAGGCCTGGTCAGTCTAGAGACATTGAATAAACACACACATGGAGGAATTTGCCTAGTCATAGGCCTAATCATGTGACAACATTTTCTGTGGCTGAAGGCGCATGACTGTGTTGTATTTTGTTGCAAATCTGTTGACAGCATCTGGAATGTCTATTTTCATTCCTGTATTAGCATCTCTCAGGCTCTCTCTCTCTCTCTTTCTCTTTTTTTTTCTTTTTTTTTGCTGTATGTGTGAGTGTGTGTGTGTGTGTGTGTGTGTGTGTGTGTGTGTGTGTGTGTGTGTGTGTGTGTGTGTGTAAGGGGGGGGGGTGCAATTACATTTAATTTTACTAGTGCATTCCTATATTTATCAGCATCTCTCTCTCTGCACCCACCCACCCCTTTTTATTTTGGCTGGGGGGGGGGGGGGGGGGTGCAATTACATCACTATATTTATCAACATATTTCTCTTTCCATTTTTTTAATGTATTATCATTGTTTATGTATTTTATTTCTTTAATTTATTTAGTTAGTTTTTTGGCTGGGGGTGGAATTACATTTACATTACTATATTTATCAGCATCTCTTTCTCTTTTTTGTTCTGCCGAGGGAGGGGGGGGGGTGCAATTACATTTACATTACTATATTTATCAGCTTCTCTCTTTCTTTTTTTTTAAGCCGAGGAGGGGGGGGGGTGCAATTATATTTACATTCCAATATTTATCAACATCTCTTTCCCTGAGTCTCTCTCTCATTTTTTTGTCTTTTTGCTTGGGGGGGGGGGGTGGGGGTGCAATTACATTTACATTACTACATTATCAACATATCTCTTTTTTCTTTCTTTCTTTCTTTTCTTTTCTTCTTTTTTTTTCTTCTTTTTTTTTTGTCCCGCTGGGGGGGGGGGGGTGCAATTGCACCCATTGCACCCCCCCCAGATCCGCCCCTGGAGGTCACTCACTGCACACGGCAGTGCGGGCAGCGTAGTCCGTTTTGCAAAGGGATTTGTAGAGGCGCCGCTCCTCGGCCCTCTTTGAGCTCCTCGGCTCCTGACGTCAGCCTACGGAATCTAGATCGCCTTCATTCGGCTGACAAAATGGACGATCGATAGAGATAGGAAACGATACAGTTTACGTAAAATTTTACCGTCAGTGTGTCATCCCTGACTCATTGACGATGTCCTAAACGCTTAATCTCGTCTTCAGTTTCACGTTTTTTTCACCTGACCCACCTCCCATTGTCATATTTCGTCTTTTGTGATCTCGAACTGAGCAAACACGCGATCAAAAGTCGGTGAGGTAGGTTCAAATTGTGTGCATCTAGCATACATTCGTGGACATTACTTTTTTTGCTTTGAACACAGTTTAAACTTCGCAAGCAAGTATTGTCAAGGTCTGCAAAGAATTGAATGTATCGCTCCTGTGAACACAATGTTTACTGGAGGAACTCACAGCTTTATCTGTGTGTGTGTGTGTGTGTGTGTGTGTGTGTGTGTGTGTTTGTGTGTGTGTGTGTGTGTGTGTGTGTGTGTGTGTGTGTGTGTGTGTGTGTGTGTGTGTGTCTGTGTGTGTGTGTGTGAGAGTCCCGACTTAACGGCTGATATCTCAAAAACTACTTGACGGATTTTCTTGACATTTTGCACACTTACTGCAAGTTAGGTCCGATTGAATGTATCAAATTTTCAGATTCGAGGTTTGAAAAGAAAGTGACTTTTGTTACGTTTTGTTATTGCAAAGAAGGCAAGGGACGGAACTCTGTCCCGACTCAAGGGAAGTTTTGGCATGTGTGACGTGATCATTTGACGTCGAATAACGTGACGTTATTTCGAGGAGATTGGACATTGGTGAAGGAGAAAGAAGGATTTTCCCTCCAGGTTTACTGGAGGTCCTACAGACTTTATCCCTCCAGGTTTACTGGAGGTCCTACAGACTTTATCCCTCCAGGTTTACTGGAGGTCCTACAGACTTTATCTGTCTGTGTGTGTGTCTGTGTGTCTGTCTGTCCCGTCTCCACGGCCTATATCTCAAAAACTACTGGACGGATTTCCTTGAGATTTTGCACACTGACTGGAAGTTAGGTCCCATTCAATATTATCAAATTTTCAGAATCGAGGTTTGAAAAGAAAGTGACTTTTTTACATTTTGGTGTTTCAATGAAAACAATTCAACAGACTCCATTTTGCAAAATCTGTGACGTCATCATTTGACGTCGTATAACGTGACGTCATTTGCGAGGAGATTTTTTGAGAAGGGTGAATACGCCGTATCTGCGAACACTGTCGACAACTTCAAGGCTAGTACGTTAGACTACTTCTGGAAAGACAGCCCTACTATGTATAACCCAACCTGCTGCACCTAGACTGCATAATAGCCGCCACGCATGCAAGTCTAGCACTAGGAACTATTAAAATGCTACACAGCCTACCTCATAGAATTTTTCAAGTTTAAAAAGCTTGATGTAGCCACTGTTTACAATTGGCCCATGCACACGCTGCCATGGTGAAATCTCCGCAGTAAATCTGACCTAATTTCTGATTGGCCAAAACTACGAAAATGTGTCACGGGAAGTAACTCCTGTATAGTTTTGAATCATACAAATTCGCACTTTTAAAAGTCATTTTTCACTGTTTAATAGATACGATCGAAGAGGGAACTTTGTTGTTTTCAATCCCCAATACCATGTACTATCATAATATAATATGGGAACATCGTCCATATTTTGGCTGAGCGGACCTGTAGAAGGAGTTGTTATCCGAAGGCACGCCCTGCGGTCTATGTGTGATTCGGGTGTAATACTGCCAATAAACGTCGTTAAGCTTAAGATTACACCCGAATCACACGGACCGTTAAGGTGCATGGAGTACAGTACCGGTCAAGAGTCACAACAACCACCGACACCGACCATTTCAGCCTTCTTCATGATGCGTTAGAATCCTGCCGTTGTCGTGGTGAACATGGCTGACAACGGTCAGAATGATTACTTGCTTGGTTTTTTCCTTGTCAAAACTTGTTATACCGTCAGATTGTTACCACCATCAGATTTTCTGCAACTTTTCGAAGCGAATCTAGCCTAAAAACCTACCAGTTATGAATCGTGTTAACAGGATTGACTCGTTGCTTGTAGAATGACGGTACTCGGTAGCAGTACCACACACGGTGTGTGCGTGAATCACTGAATGAGTACGAATGCACATGTCTGGGTTGAACATCTATAATACACTTCCTCCTCTGTGTGACTGTGTGAGTGTTAATTCAGCGTCTATGACATGCCAAAGGAAAGCAAAACATGTCATAATAGGAGCTTCCTGAACCTATCCATCATGTTTAAAATATATGGTTGATTGTTCCTGGGCCGATAGCTTAGAATTGGATTTACATGCTTTACAAACACTCTGTCATAGCAATTCTCTAATGGCTCAGCTGGTAGAGCGTTCGACTCTTGGTCATGCATGACCAGGTTTGATTCTGCGCTGAAACTTTTTTTTTCTTCTCTTTTTTCGAGAGGTTGTGTTTTTTTGGGGTTTTTATGTGTGTGTGTGTTTTCCCCCTCTTTTCTCGAGAGGTTGCGGGTTCGAACCCGATCTTTTTTTAAATGCCAAAACCTGGAGGTTCAGCGCCAGCGGTTTTTATTTATCCCTCCAGGTTTACTGAAGGTCCTCACAGCTTCATTGATTAGCTCACTCGGTAGCGTGTTGAATATTTTTTTGTCGCTGGGACATGCTTGGTTGTAGGGGATGCGCGTACGGGTTCGAATCCGCACAGAAGCTTCTTTTTTTAAATGTGTGTATGGTATTCGATCGATCGATCAATCGAGAGAGAGAGAGAGAGAGAGAGAGAGAGAGAGAGAGAGAGAGAGAGAGAGAGAGAGAGAGAGAGA
Organism: Theodoxus fluviatilis; assembly: GCA_034096865.1. Classification (NCBI taxonomy): domain Eukaryota; kingdom Metazoa; phylum Mollusca; class Gastropoda; order Cycloneritida; family Neritidae; genus Theodoxus; species Theodoxus fluviatilis. Next base: position 161,164 of record JAWQFJ010012495.1, on the reverse strand, counting down.
GAGAGAGAGAGAGACACCCTACCTGTTGATGTACACGTGAGAGGTTGCGGATTCGAACGTTATTTTTCCCCCCTCTTTTCTCGAGAGGTTGCGGGTTCCAACCCGATCTTTTTTTTCCCCTTTTTTTTAAATGCCAAAACCTGGAGGTTCAGCGCCAGCGGTTTTTATCTGTCTGTCTGTCTGTGTGTGTGTCTGTCAGTCCCGACTTAACGGCTGATATCTCAAAAACTACTCGACAGATTTCCTTGACATTTTGCACACTTACTGCAAGTTAGGTCCGATTGAATGTATCAAATTTTCAGAATCGAGGTTTGAAAATAAAGTGACTTTTTTTAACGTTTTGGTGTTACAAAGAAGGCAAGGGACGGAACTATGTCCCGACTCAAGGGAAGTTTTGGCATGTGTGACGTGATCATTTGACTTCGAATAACGTGACGTAATTTCGAGGAGATTGGACATTGGTGAAGGAGAAAGAAGGAGTTTTTATCCCTCCAAGTTTACTGAAGGTCCTCACAGCTTTATTGGTGTTTTTTTAATGATAAGACCTGGAGGTTCAGCGCCAGCGGTTTTAATGGATTAGCTCTCTCGGTAGCGCGTCGAATATTTTTTTGTCGCTGGGACATGCTTGGTTGTAGGGAATGCGCATACGGGTTCGAATCCGCACAGAAGCTTTGTTTTTTAATGTGTGTATGGTATTCGAGAGAGAGAGCCACCCCACCCGTTGTTGTACACGTGAGAGGTTGCGGGTTCGAACCTTACCTTTTTTCCCCCCTCTTTTCTCGAGAGGTTGCGGGTTCGAACCCGATTTTTTTTTTGGTTTGTTTTTTATGCCAAAATCTGGAGGTTCAGCGCCAGCGGTTTTTATCTTAAAACATTGTGATGCGAGGTCCAGTGAGATCTATTAGTAGTGTATCCGTATACTCGATGGCAAACGAGGTTGACATCGCGAGCAGAGCAGAGTCTAATAGCGGTGCCTCTATCATTCCCTTTGCAAGACGGACTACCGAGTCAGGGCGAGGATACCCAGGTGACGGAAACGTCACCCAGGCAACACCAGACCTGCCCCCTTGCCTCGCCTCCACCGCTGCCACCGCACTCTTTGTCGCCCACACTGGAGAACAAAGGCTGAGAAAAATCCCCGGGGAACAATAGGCCGAATCATATTCATCCATATTGAATGTCATCACGCCCGCTCGAGGTAGGAAAGAAGATTGTGATTTAATCGTGAGGAGACGACGAGGAAGAGTAACAATGACGAGGAGAAGTGAGAATCGATGGTACTTTCAATACCGCTTGTACAGCTAATCAGAGAGTGAATGAGAGAGAGAGAGAGAGAGAGAGAGAGAGAGAGAGAGAGAGAGAGAGAGAGAGAGAGAGAGAGAGAGAGAGAGAGAGAGAGAAGGGGAGACAGGAGACGAAGGACAGGGGAGGTCATTTGAATAAAGAAATCATGGCATCTTTGATTGCTGCCACTGGCGCCGTGACGTGACGGGCCAATCTCTCAGGACGCACTTGGCCCTGAAGAGGCCGCTGACCCTGGGAGAGTGGCCCTGGAGACTTGTCAGACCAATTACTGCTGGACCTGTCACCCTACACAGCTCCCAGTGGCGCCCCCGGGCTGCCCCGATCACCCTCTCCGTAGGTCTGCCTCTCCGCTCTCCCTGCAGCCTGGACTCCCCATGGATTCGCAGCAGAAGCCATGGTCTTTTCTTCAGGACCCTGGCGCAGGGTTTCCCGTGCCAGACCCTTGCTGTCCTGTGTCTGATGTGGAGAGGACTAGGAGTGGTGCTGCCCCTGGAGCATTTCCCTGGATTCCTGGGGTTTTCCAGTCAGACGTCACTGCCGCACCCAGAGTCTGCCTGGAGCCGACAGGAGCTTCTCCCAGTCTGTCTGCCTCCAGGTGCTGCTTCGCCCTCTGTGTTCTGTTCTGTCTTATCATGCACGGCATGTCTCGCCCTATTTCGCCCTGTCTTGCTCTTCGTGTTCTGTCTTGCCCTCTCCCTCCCTCTCTCTCTCTCTCTCTCTCTCTCTCTCTCTCTCTCTCTCTCTCTCTCTCTCTCCGTGTTCTGTCTTGCTCTGTCTTGCTCTGTCTTGCTCTGTCTTGCTCTGTCTTACTCTGTCTTACTCTGTCTTACTCCATTTTACCCCATTTCTCGTTGGCTCTCCCAGACTTGGTTTTCATGCCCTGTCTTGTCTTAGCTTGCCTTTTCTCTCTGTTTTGCTCCGTCCCTCCCTGTCGTGCCTCGCCCTCCCCTGTCTAGTTCCGTCTTGCCCTGAATGCGCTGTTTGGGTCTTCAGACCTCGCCCTGCCGCTCACCTCGACTAGGCCAGTTGTCTGGGGACACCTCTCTTGCCCGCCATGCCAGGATGTGTGGCTTTCCCAGAACACAATGACACTAGAGACTCTTGCCTTTCCTGGTCATTCCTGGATGCTTAAAAACGCCCCATTACCATTAAGGTCATGCTTCGTAGATTAACACGAAATGATACGACTGAGCCACTCCAAGACTAAACTTTCTTCCTAAGCACTGAAAACAGAGTACATAGGCAAATAAACTGCTCAAGCAGCCATCCAGTCTGATGATCACGCAAAACAGCAAGCGAGCAACAACCAACCAACCAAGGAATCAACCCATATACCCATCCACCCACCAACCAGCCAACCAACCAACCAAGGAATCAACCCATATACCCATCCACCCACCAACCAGCCAACCAAACAACCAGGCAGGCAGCCAGGCAGCCATCCAACCACCCAGTCAACTAACTAACCAATCCAACCAACCGTCCAACCAACCAACCAACCAACCAACCAACCAATCAACCAATCAACCAACCAACCAACCAACCTACCCACCTACCAAGCAACCAACCAATTACACAGCCACATGAATGAATATCCAGCAACAAACAAATTGACAAAGCAAACAAAAAGACAACAAACACAGGGCCGGATCAAAGTTTTTTGAGGGGGGGTGCTTAAAATGGTTTTAGGGTCTTCTCATCGAAGTGGCGAAGCCACGAGTGCGTGCCTGCGAAGCAGCCCCCCCGGAAAATTTTGAGAAAAATGGTGCAAATCTGTGCAATCTGGCAGTGCGGTCATTTCCAAGAGTTTTTGTTTGGTCACAGATTCTTCCTGTCTCTGCCCGGGTTTGATTTGTCTGTGCGAGTAGCAAAAGGAAGGCATCTTAATTATAGCAGCACCCCCCCCCCCTCCCTCCCCAGCTACCTTGGCTGCCAAGTAGAGTGTGCTTATACCAAGTGGAGAGTAGTACAGCATCTGGGCCCAGCATCTTTTAGCCCCCCCCCCCCCCCCCCTCCTTCCCAAGCTTTTTACTAACTATACTGTCTCTGCTACCAAGCAAAGTGTGCCGATATCCGATGAGGTGGGAAGTAGATCAACATATTTGAGCAACCGCCCCCCCCCCCCCCCCCACGGAGGTTTTGTTTTTGTTTTTTTTGTTTTTTTTGGGGGGGGGTGCTCGAGCACCCCCAGCACCCCCCCTAGATCCGGCCCTGAAACATTAGTATTGGTATTCCTTCAAAGTATGTGTCCCATCCGTGCAAAACGCTTTCATGCGACTCATTGCCGCGAGCTTTGCAGCCTCCCTGCTCTGAGGAGCAAGGACAGAGAATTAACATAGATCAAACATGGTGACTGGAAAGTATTAGATAAAGATGGAGAAGGAATACAGACTCTACTCACTCAGGTATGTTCATCTGCAGACGAAAAATGAAACGAGCAAACACTAGAGTACTGTTTCTCCTTGGAGGCAGCATTCTGTGAACCCGAGTCAGTATTGACTCTGGCGCAGTTCGCGATAAATGCGTAATAGACTTGACCCTTCACATTACAGCATTGTGCCAAAAATAGCTCCTTCTGGATACTATTTTTCCACTTTTGACAGAAATCATTAAGATGTCAAAACTTGTTTCCATTTCAACACAAACATTTTATTTTATCAAATAAACGCCTCTTTATTGCCTCAACAAGCGTAATTTATGAGCTTTGTGCGAAATAGTCTTAGAACTACTTGAACGGCTTATGTCAGGTAGCAGAGTGCTATCCCACAAGCCTCTCGTGTGACCTCCTTATGAATATTCCAGATGGAATCGTTCCATCACGTGATATGAACTGTGCTAGAGGCTCTTTCGCTGGCAGGCGAAGTCTCTAGTGGACTAGAATGCGGAGGCAGTACATCCCCTCTTCTCGCTTGCTCTCCCGTCTCATCAGCACTTGATGCAGTACTGTTCTGCAACTGACGGATCGGAACACACGACCATAAAAGATATATGCGCCCGCGGAACTCTTCAGTTGAAGAATTGAAAGGCATCTCAACTCATGGCGAAATGGCCTGACTCTATCTGCCATGACAGAGGCTTTATTTAATGCTTTAGTGACTGTTCTGCCTTAAACTGGTGTGTGTGTGTGTGTGTGTGTGTGTGTGTGTGTGTGTGTGTGTGTGTGTGTGTGTCTGTGTAAGTCTGTGTATGTGTGTGTGTGTGTGTGAGTATGTGTGTGTGTGTGTGTGTGTGTGTGTGTGTGTGTGTGTGTGTGTGTGTGTGTATGTGTGTACACGTGGGTTGCGATGAAAGCGAAACTTCAGTTCATCAATAACACACCGTGTGGTGTTTCTTCTGCGTTCCCACAAGAAGATGGTGGCTCCGCGAGCTGTATCGTGCAACACCAGTGACTTCCACAAGGGAAACATGCACACACACACTCCTACCACTGTTCTCAAGCAGGACACGTGGCTCTCTGTGTCTCCATTTCCCACGGTGGAGGGAGTTCCAAAATGACGTGATGGATGACGTCATTTTGTGATATGATGCACTTCGTGACGAAAAAGGAGGCTGACTTGTAGAGGCTTAGACACCTGTAGAACTGGAGGCAAACTGACAGCCACAGATGTTGCTGAGGCCACGTGCCCAGAACGCGAATCAGCGGACACTCTGAGATGTCGTCTTCCTCTCGTCATCAGGGGACAGGAGGGTCGGGTCGAGTCTTGACACAGAGGTAAGAGAAGTTGGGAAACAGTGATCCATTGTCAACAGGACTACAAGTGAGTTCATTGTTTCCCAGATGAATTTGTGTACAGTTTTGTTGGGATCCTAGATACCTGTTGAGCTCTGGCTCTAAAACCGTGCTTTTACAGTGTACATAATGATACTGTCAAAGAATACATACTGATGTGTTCTAAGATGTTCACACCTTGCATGCAACTGAACAATATTTCATTAGGAGAAGAAGATGGTTTCCTTTAGAAAAAGTTGTTAAATTTTAATTTTTTAATTTTTACAGTTGGCCCATTCAGAAAAAACCGCGCATTACGCTGGCAGGATATGAAAATAACGACAGAAGAAACATTGTTAAAAATGGAAAACTTCCAGCCTTTGAGCGATTATAGCTAAAATAAAGGATGAGAGCTCGGGTGCGAACTACTGCCTACAGTACCCACTTCTGTCATGTCAAAACATTGATTCTGAAAAAGGAATTTGTCGAAAGTAGTGTTTACAAAGGACCTTTTTCAACACACAATTGTGTGGTAAACTGTTTTAAAAGCTCATGATGTTCTGCAATTGCAATATTTGCAATGATTTGCATCTATTAATGTCATATCAGACTTTTCCCCTTTATGCGTGAGCTGCATATATCCTATATTATTTGTGTGTATGTTATTTCCTGCAGTAAATTTTATCAATTTACCTTATTTACTTTAACAGACATTGCAAGATGGTAGGCCGTCAAACCATATGCTATGTAACTACCGTTCAGAGGGAAAAGGTCTCTTCGGCTGAGATGACTGACGCCTTCAGTGTTTCAGCAAACGTGCAGACCAAGAAAAATGGTAATGAAAGAGGCAGAGATGGGTAAGTGGACGTACCAAGGGCTGCAGACAGATCTGGGTGAAAGCAGCACGCAGGCTGTAGTGACAAGACGCTCCCGTCTATTTCCGATGCGCCTGTCGCCTGAATTAATTGCCGCCGCCGATCCCAGAGATAAGGAAGAAAGAGGTAGGATGCGGTCGACCCCCCACCGCGCTGGCTGTTGGCTGCGAGCTGGCATTGAAAGGGGAAAGCAATTACACAGCTTACGCAACAAGTCTGTCCACGACTTAGACAGGGCACCCAGGTTTCTCAACAATGCTAGAGCGTCAGCGCCGCCTGGGGGTGGGGTTGGGGAGGAAGGAAGGGGGGATAACCAGCGGTTGTTCGTTTGTAGCTGATGTTACGGCTGTTACACATTTTTGTAAATGGATCTTGACGTCAACTTGTTGTGCAAAAGGTCGAAATGAGATAAATGCCCGACGTTGCAGTGCCTTGAAAGTCACACTTTTAAGATGATTGTTTTGACCAAAAAATGCAGTTGCAGAAAAGACTTTTGGAATCATATTAGGGTCATTGTTGTAGCCACTATCGCATTGGTGGTGTTTTCAATCAAGTATATGACTGAAGAACTAACTTATCAGATCATGCATGTGCGTTTATTCAAATATGTTGACATATTTACATAACGTCAAGTGCTCGAAGGCGCTGTGCAGATTCATGGCGAGAAAAGTGGGTTCTTTTTTCCCCGCTTGCTAATACCTAACGTATGATTCATAGTGTGGACATAAAGTGTAAGTCGGAGATAAATATTCAAAGGCCACTCGAGTTTGTCCTGGATAAATGGTTGCTACACCCTGCATCTAAGTGGCATGAAGGCTTCCCGTGATTACGCCTTGCAGAAGATGACACTCTTGCAAAGATGCAAAAGAGGTGTCTTCTCTACGATGCAAACCGTTGCCAAGGGAACAGCCGCCGCTCTCTCAAGAGACCTGTTGTAGTAGACTGTTGACTTGCAAGACCCTGGACTAGTTTTCTTCTTTCCTTCCCGGAGGACCCTCCAGTTAAAACAAAATTTGGTGAACATTCTTTCTTTTATCAGGCTCCTTCTATCTGGAATGACATCCCCGCCTCTGTTCGTCACTCTACTTCTCCGTCGACCTTTCGCTCTGCTCTCAAAACTCACCTCTTCTTGAAATCTTTCCCTGATCCTGTCTAAGTTTCTTCATCTTCCTCTCCTCACTGTTCTCTTAGTACTAGCTTGCCTAAGCCCCCTACCCCCCTCCTGTCCCTCCTCCCCCGCTCCCCAGTTTCATGGTTTAACGGTGACGCTATACATCAGTTTGTCGAATGTCTGAAGTGAATGTCTGACTCTTATGTTATTTAGTTTATTAAGTTGTGTTTGAGGTGATTGACTGTTATTGTATATTGATATGGTGGTGTATGTATGAGCCTTGAGCATGCTTAACTCATTGGTAAGGCGCTTTATATAATCCACACATTATTATTAATATTATTATTATTATTATTATTATTATTATTATTATTATTATTATTATTATTATTATTATTATTATTATTATTATTATTATTATTATTATTATTATTATTATTATTATTATTATTATTATTATTATTAATTTTTTTCCTGTGAGGATTCTAGCTTTGTGGACAAGTCGACCGTACAATGTAGCAAAAACAGGTTATGGATGAATTCATTTGGAACAAACGATCGCAATACTAAAGAAGGTGCTGTGATATGTTAAGAACGAGCAGGCGGAATGTTTATCGTCCTCAGAGAACTAAACTCTATTTAGAAAATAAACTTCCCAGAATTCTGATGCAGAATTGGTTGATATGTAATCATGAAAGTGCTGAATACTGGTAGTAATAGCTCATTTCCGTCGGAAGTAAATTTCAAAGACCCGGATTTTACCAACAGTTCCAACGGCTTTCGAAACAGACATATTTGTACAGAGGGAGTGCTTTACTGCACCTTGCTTGCATCTGGGTCCTCGAACCATTTCAACGATCACTTCCACAATCTATTATGTCAACCTCGCATCGGCTGAGTGCGACGAGGTGTGCCATATTAATTTAGCTTTGTGTTTGTTTGTGGAGCCAACATATTTCATGTATGAGTATTTCATATGTAACGTAAATCCGACTGAAATTTTATTGAGTGTTTTCTGTCGTCTGGATGTTAAATCTCTGAAAACGACAGATCTGACGTCGTCTGTTAGTGTATGGCAGTACCGTCATGTCAGATTTACCTTTCATAACTAGATCTGCCTCTGCTGCTTGTCTTGTATATTTTCTTCTGGGCCCAGGATCAATACTCTGCTATTGTATCGCATGAATATGTTGTTAAGACATGAATAAGGTTTGAGATTAGATCCGGACCATCTTCAGAATGTGAATCCACACAGAGGTAGCTAGCGGTACAATTGCATCTTCAATCAACATGTTTCACCCATGTTACTTCTTCCGGCCAAAGAGAAGTCACGGTGCTGTGAGGCTGAAAACTAATAAACGTCATCACTGGCGCGTTTCAGCAGCAGCTTCGCTGCATGCTCCCCAGTTAGTTGAGATGGTGTTGGAACGAAAATTAGAGTAGCCTGCTTACCTGAGAGTTTGAGTGCGGTTTGAGTACCCATGAATGATTGAAAAGTAGTAAAGCAAAAAAGCAACCACATCTCCTGTTTCTACCTGAAAAGTAACCCGCATTAGTTTTATCGACACATCTTTACTGCAGTTTACAGACCAGCAGCTGAGGGACACAAAATCTCCGCCTATGACCTGGCTGTACCCTGATCAACGCCGCCCCATAGCTAGCAA